>JAIQCU010001771.1:0-16230 GCA_022114935.1 Leptestheria dahalacensis
ATTAAGTAGTGGGAACTTGGACCGTTTCGTTCCCATCAAGATGTCCTCGACCTGCTCGTTCATACTATAGCACTTATATGCATTCACCATGGTGTGATTCATAGTTAAGAAAGACCAAATCAATTACAATCATTTGGTCAACGGTGAAAGGGCTTTACAAGACCATCTAACCTTCTGAAACGCACACTGTTGTATTCGTTACAAGCAGGGCGATTCCAGAAGCGAGGAACGAGAGACAGAGAGAAGGAAAACTGCGTGGTTATTTATTTAAAAAAAAAATTCAGAAGAGAGAGAGAGAGAGAGAGAGAGAGAGCAGGATTAATTATTTGCACTATAATACACTACCAATCAATGACGCTTTCTTCTTTTGCAGGGGGAAAAAGTAGAAAATAAGAATGATGGTTTTCTGTAGCCGACTAGCAAAGCTCTTCTTTCATTCTTCAAAAATGGCACCAAATTTGCAAACGAGAAAAAAAAGGGTAAAACGAAAAAATTGGCAACCGCTGTTCATCTGTATCACACTCATTAGTAACTCAATAAGACGAAATTTTTTTTAAGTCTTGTAATTCATAGGGATGTCAAGTGACTCGCAACACGTTGACATCACTAGTCATCAACTGTTTAATTTTCCTGTCTTTTTTCTCAAATTCGAGTGAGAAGAAGTTAGTGTTGTCAAGTTATTGCTATAATCCGGCTTGGCTTAATTTGACTCTCGTCGGGCGTTCTTTTCTGTTGTTGTTGTTGTTGTCGAAAACGGCGTGCGGGGAAGACATGTCCAAACTGTTCAATGACGAATTCACACACCGGAAAGATGAAATAATATTGACGGAATCAAAAGATGATGACAAATGAATATGGAATGAATACCTTGTCAGCCGTGCGAATCACTTAGCGGATAATTTCCATATATTTNTTTTGGCCAAGGCTTGCAGATCCTTCAAGTGAGTGACACAAATGTGGTGCAGGGTCCCCAGATCACGGGCAGGATCACCGCGAATGCCCGAATCGTCCGACTCGGGCTTCTCTTTTACACCCTGTGGCGAACAGCAATTCATCAAATCCAATCTAATTGCAATCAACTCCTATCTAATGATGAATCGTCATCGTTTACCGAGAGCTGATCCAAGTAGTAGACCATGCGCTCCTTGTTCTTCAGGATGAACGGGTTGACCACTTCCATGTAGGGCTCCTTGCCGCCAAACTCGACCAGGTTGGCTAGATTCTGCAGGCACTTGGCGACCATAATCAGCGAGCGGGACGCGTTTGGCGACGGATTTTCTACAAAATTAAACATCACGTACTTCAAGTGTGTCAGAATGGGGCGACTTGTTGTTTTTCCCTCGAGTGTGAAATTAACCCCCGTCGAAATGAAACATACCCGAGATGATGTTAAACTGACGCGGGTTCAAAATGGCAGGGCAGAGGAGGCGCAGGAAAACGAAGCCGCTGACGACCCGGGTGCGAACCAGCCGTTCCTGTGGCCAGCGGGAGACCACTTTCCGCTGCAGGCAGCCGAATATGTACCGCAACGTTCTATTGACATTCAAGATATTCATTTAAATAAAATAAAAAATAAACAAGGGTTTTGGGTCAGAGAAGAATTGTTAACGACCATGTTAAACTAATCTAATTTATCATACGTACTATTTTTAAATTAACTTTTTATAATTTCTATTATTATTACTAATCTATTTTGTAATTTGAAATTTTTATCCAATTCTGTTTTGCGTTTTTCTAAAAAAAATATTTTTCTTGTCCTAAATGTCTTTAAGGGCCAAGCCAATTTGTTTTTTTGTAATTTGTTAATTAACTAATTTAATCTAGATTTTATATTTTATTTCTCCAGAATCTGGTCATTGTAAATGTTTGTCCATTAGTTTTAATTTAACTGTGTTGACTATTGGTGTGATTTTTACTTGGGACAGGCTTCGGCCGACAGGAGAATGGACTCGGTGATTTCGTCGAGAATCTGGAGGAGGAACTCGGCATTGGCGCAGGCGTCCCCGCCGGGATCCATCTTGGAGGGGTTCAGCTCGCACGACTGTCGAGCCTCGAGCAGTTTGTGGACAGTCTCGCTGACGGCCGCCATGAGGAAAGGCGTGCACACCGACTTCATGTAGTGGTCCATGAGCGTCGTCGTCAGAGACGCGGCCCTGAACAGGGTCGACGTCTCCTCCTCCTTGTCGATCTCGGCGTCGTTGAGCTTCTGCAGCAGGTCCGCCTCCTTGTGCTCGTGCCTGTGTGAACAATCATAGAGGACGTTCTCATTTTTCAACCCAAATTATAAATTCACTGAAAAATGAATTTAAAAGAAAAACGACAAAAATTAAGAAAAAAACCTAATGACCTGAATATTCTTAAAAGGGAAGTGGCTAAGGGTACACGATCCAGATGACATAGATCAGCCAAGGCGCGGACAGCCTCCAGCTGCGGGTCCAGCAAGAGATCCTTCAGCGGCGAGTATTCCTCCTCGGGCATGATCAGGTCGTGCAGGTAGCGCGTCCGCAAACGCATGGTCCCCCACTCGCCGACAGGAGTCACTCCGTTCAGGGAATACCTTTTTTAAACGCGGACACTGGCAGCTTAATTCTTCATTCGCCAAAATTTCAATCATTTCCGCTTATCAGTCAACTAGCTTAGCGGCGGCTTTTTAACATTTTAACTTTAACTTTAATTTTAATTGAATCATTTAGTTTTACCAGTCTTCGACTTCGTCGCCATTGCTCAGCGCTCCCAGTTCGAGGATGAGCTCGGCCACTTCAGTGTCTTTAGACCGTTTGCCCTTGTTGAAGACGGTGATGGTGAGGGAGAGAACGTCCGGCGGGATATCGTCGAGTAAGAACTCCTCGTCGAAGACCGGGTCCGAACCGGCGTGGATTCTCGTCTTGGCTACCTTGACCTGTCGATAGTAGATTTAGAAAAAAAAAATTAAACAGCTGAATCACGTACTGAAAAACACCGATAATATTTACGATTCTCTAATTGTATAAGACGAATATTTAGCTCATTAATGCCAATTAGTATCAATTAAACGACGCTTAGATCCTTATTAATTTGTTGCAATTTTAACTGCTGAATATGTGGCTATCAGTCGTTAATTGGATCTGACTTTACAGTATATTTTCACCATTCAGTTAACACTAATACCACTTAACCAACGATGTCGTTTCAAACACTAATCCTATTTAGTTTGGTATACATTACTCAATACACGGCTAATACTAATTAGTTTGACGTCAAATAGCTAGCTAATTAGTTAATTTAATATCATATAATTACTGAAATTGCTACTTAATTACTATTAATAATTAGAATGTACATTAGTTTAATACTGGTCAAATAATACTCAAATGTTATGATAATTAAATACTACTAATATAATTTATTAAAATCGGGTGCAATTTTTAAACATATCAAATAACCGTTGGTTGATTGAAATGAGTAATCGTATCCATAATACCTGGTTGAGTGAGATAATACAGTAGGGATTGGGAACAAGTCTCTGCGGCAGTCGATGCGCTTCCAGCAAGGTCAGGTGCAGACAGCGCAGCTCCCGCAGTCGCTGCACTTTGGGCGCGCGGGCAAACTGCGCCGCGCACAGCGGCTTCAGGGCCCCGATCCACTCCTGGACCGAGTCGAGCGACGCTGCCGACAGGTACGTCACCGTGGCAAGACAGGGCAGGGCGCGCTCCACCAACTGGAAGCTGTACGGCCGGTCGAACAGAGACTCGTGGACCTGGTTTTCGCAATCAGATATTTTTTTAAAAATTGATAATCCGACTGCTCTAAGAATTAACAACGTTTTAGAATTACTAATACGACTGAAAAATAAAAATAATAACATGAAATTAAAATGACATTATTTGTTACAGCTGCTGTAAATTGGTATATAATTAAAATAAATTAATTATACATTAAAATGTTTGAAACTGCTGTAAAATTGGTAATGAAACAATTAAAAAGAATTAAACGACGTTAGCAGGCCAATGACCAAATAGCCTGTTGATGACCTGGTAGAGGTAGCTGCAGCTGAGATCAATGAGGCCACGTGGTTTGGTGCGTTTCGGGTTGTCGAAGAAGTACAGTCGATCCTCGCCGTTTTCGTTCTGCAGCACAAAGTACATGCTCTTCCACTTCTTATTCTTGTCGCTCCGTTTGTGCAGGAAACCCTTTGAAATCCAAATCACGGTTGTCAAAAGATTCAGTTAAATATACAACCGATTATCTGTTTGTATTATTCGCATTACCTGAAGTTTGACTCCACGGGATTTTTTTACGCCGGTTTGCTCGCGGCACTCCCGCAGGGTCGCGTAGATCTTCTCGGGACACTGGACTTCCCGCACGCGGGCCACGACCTGCCCGTCCACTTCGGACTGCGATTTGACCACGGCCTGACCCAGAGCGTGTCCCTCGACTATCTGTTCCGTCTTGTAGCGGTTGATGACCGCGTCGAGGCAGTCGAATGTTCTGCCTCCCATCAAGTAGCGGACCCCTTTCTTCTCGATGCGGAATCGCTGGATCTGGTTGTTGATGTGGAAGAAGAGCGAGTAATCACCCGGCGAGTTATCACTTGGTCTCACCAGAAAACTTCCTGGACCGGCTGTTTTTTTTTTCCAAACATAAACTTCCATCATTACAAAGCAACGTACAATTGACAATAACGTTAAATAACGTTGCAAAGATTGGTATCGTACCTTTCACGAGCAAATCAACAGCGTCCTTCTTTGAGATGCTATCGTGAAACCACGAGAAGACGGTATTCGGATCTATGGACTCTTCCAACGGCTCCACGAGTTCCTGAAAAACGAGACCCTGTTCGCCAGTCCGATGAGCCGTCGCCCAGAGCCAACCGTCGCCCATATCGTTATGAACAAAAAATATATCGCCTTTCTGAAACCTAGGGTCACAAGACTAGTTGTTACTCGACTGCCTTTTACGTGTGCGCGGCAAACTCACGTCAGTTCGTCTGTATCTGGCATCTTTGTGTACGGGAGAATGGCGATGACGCGCTTCTTATCATTGACTGGCTCCGGCGGTGCCACGGGGTGAACGAGCCTTTCTTTCTTCAAAAGGTCGGCGAAACTCGTGTAATACCCCACCAAGTCCGACAGAGAATCAAACTGCCGACCTCCGATGTAGAAATCTCCACACACAGCAGTTACCCTATATTTTATAAACTGTTATTCAACCAAGATAATACAACAAAATCGAGTGCGAAATACCTGAAGTGATTGATTCCCGTTTTACCAAAATACGACAAAACATACGATCCCGGTTTGCGGTCCGATTCACGAACCAAGTACCCGCCTAGTTTGCCAAACTGTCTCAGTCTGTCCTCGGACGTGTAGCGGTCCAGTCTGCCGTGATACCACCTACGAGATAACAAAACAACAATGATTCGCGCTATTTCTCAACAAACTTATTCACTGATAAAAAATGCCAGCAGAACTCGGGTAAACAGACGATTCATACAATCGCTGGGTCACATTCAATTGACTTAATCTCAACATTTGAAAATTTGGCGCCATTTTTGAAATATGAATGAGAGACAGAAATGTCAAATTTACTCTTTCTCCGGGGGTGCAACTAGGGCTACGTTGTCCACAGCGGCGTCGGGTTCATCAGCGTCATTCTGAAAGAAGGGATCGAATTCCTCCAAATCCAAGTCGACATTTCCGTTACTCGGTGAAGCTTGTTGCAGTTTGTCCTTGTCGCGATCCTTAGTCGATCTACTGACTCCAAAGGCGAAATTGGCAGCACCTCGTATAAAATCCGCCATTATTTGGCTGCTCTTGACATTTCATGTGTGGGTCCTTCTCTGATAAATAAGAAAAAAAATAGAAGACGGCACCTAGCGCTCATTTTGGGAACCACGTCGAGTTTTCTTGTACCCGATATATATCGATATCGAATTTTTGATGAGTCCATATATAACGTATCGTTGTAGTATCGATATGGATTTTGATTGTCGATAAGGTATCAATATCGATACCAGTTTCCTTCGATAGGGTATGTCCAATATGCTGATTCCGATGCTTTGTAGCCTTGATACATCATTCATACCGTTATGGTGCGGTATCGATAAGGATTTTTAATATCGGGAAGGAAAAGAAAATCGATACTAAGAAGAACCCTTATTAACGTATCGTTTTTTTTTAATATAAAATAAGTGAGCAGGGGCACAAAAACGGCACGGGTACGTTTTTTTATATTAACGAACCATTCTTGATTGGCAGCATCAGAAGAACACAAGAACACGGGTAAAAAATTACGGGCGTAGGAACTCACTTTGAGGGAATTTTGGGCCTGCCTCGACGGGGCACCAACGTGCGTTTTTCCCTAATTCAAGTTGAACAAAGAGCATAGTCATCTTTGCTCTGGTCTACCCCATCGACCCCGCAGTAGTAGCATATCGGGTCGTCTCCTCGAGAACTATAGCAGGACAATTCTGAATACGAAGCGCATGTTAAGCTTCCATCGGAGAAGACTTCATCCAGAATGGACGTATTGTCCTCGTCGATATCCTGGATGACACTACCACACGAGTAGTCGACTCTGTCCAACTCTCGTTCAAGCTCAGCAACCCTCCAGCGGTTTCAATTCACGTTTCGAAAATGAGCATCGCCAATGGTTACAGGCGATGCACTGTTACTACTACACCGACGTTTTTTGCGTATTGGGCAGTTGAAGAAAAGGGCATAGCTCTTTTAACTTTCATACTGGTTTGGACGTGGAGGGAAGGACGGAACTTTTCCGTCGTAACTGTTCCTTACAGCTCTGAGAAAGGTTTGCACGACTCTCCGTCTGGGATCGGGTCTGGCAAGTGGTTCAGTATCTCAAATACTTCTCTCGGTAACTTTGGTCGGGAACAAACAGCACACGTAGGTGGACCACACTTCTTGACGCTGAACATGTAGTGCCTGAAACAGGCATGCGTAGCAAGAAAATTTTACCGAGTTTTAGTTCGAATTTAGTCGATAACAATTGAAATTGTCTCGGATGAATTCGCGCGGGAAAATTTTTTGTTATTCAGAATATTAAAAAAAAAAATTTGGGCCTCCGGCCCAGAAAACGCGCGGGAGGGGACGAGAAACAACAAATTATTTCGGTATGGCCCAACCGTGGTATTTGCAGATCACAGCTTATCACTAATTCCTTTCAACATAGGATTTGAATAATCACCACGGCCATTAAATATTGTATTTTTCATAAATGTTTTTGTAACAAGAAAATCACACACATAAACTATGGCAGGCAAACACAGAAGACAGAACCGTAAAATCTCAGTAATATTGGCGCAGAGCAGAGAGCAGAGCAGCATTTGATTACAAAGATTGCCATTCAAGCAACACCACTTAGAAACTAAAGGAAATTACCTAACCAAGTTTATTTTGACTCATCATTTTCAACCAATCAAATAAAATTGCTATTAGAGAGCGAAAAAAGAGAATTGCACTGTGTTTGATTCGGCATCGTCTCGCCGGCGCTTTTGAACACGCGCGGACGAGTTTATTTTAAAAGATAAGATTTCCCGAGGCCATAATATTATCCGGATCCAGCGTCTGTTTGACCGAGCGCAGGACATCGTGACCGGTGGCCGGCAGAATGGTCGACATCCACTTGCGCCTGATTTTACCGACGCCGTGATGGTGAGAGAGCGAGCCTCCCGCGGCGATGATCTCGTCGCGGGCGATGGATTCCAGTTGGTCGTACAGTTGCACTGCCTCCGTGGTGCTCATGTCGCCGTAGTTGAAGCCGAAGTAGAAGTAGATGCAGGCGCCCGCGTCGTAGACTTGAGTCACGCGGCACGACATCACGAAATGAGTGATTCCTCTTTCTAAATAAACAAAAAAGTAATACAATAAATTAAATTACTACTGTTATTCTATGTTTATCCTATATCCCGGATAGAAAATCACATTAATGTGATGATGAGTGGACATTCTATGAATACATGTACCAAAGAGCTAAAACAGAAAACTTCTATGTCATCGCCTTCAATACTACTTCTACTAAGTCTACTTCAATACTTACTATTAGATAGATTCATATGCCAAGCGTTCTATCCTGATCAATCAAAAAAAAATATTAAGTTCCTCACTATTCACTTTTACTGCACTGGAACAACGTCCCCTGTTACTACACGTAAATTCCACGTTACTTCCCTTTCCTTCCAAACCCCACCAATGCAAAACGAAGGCCATTTTAGACAATCGGCAATCCTATTTTCAACTATGTGACCAGTAAACTTTCTTTCTTTCGATTCTAAACGAATCTTTTTCCAACGGGTGAGAGGCAATATGTTGCACGGTGTACCTTAATTAATAAGGAAAATTAAAAAATTAAGTGTATATATACATGTGGGTATGTCATCCTATGGGCCAGTTACCTTGGCATTCGCGTTGCAGCCTGTACTTTGTATTGTTGCACACGGCAGCTACACAGTCCCAAGGCGCTGACGTCTCAAACGACTCTGCCACACAGCTGTAATCCATTCCAAGGTCCTGCATATTCAAATTAAAACCCATGAATTCCATTGACTTTCTAATGGTTCATGTTAATGTTAATAAAATATTGAATTATATTTTAATAAAATGTTGAAATCAACTAATGAAATAATAATAACACACATTTAAAACTAATAAGATGATATTAAATGGATATAATGTATGACCCTTATATAAGCGATAACGAAAGTCAGCAAGTATCCGCGCTGCCCATTGGTTCCGCCGGCTGGAATGCCTCCGTACCGCTTCCCAATGGCGTTCAGCCTGGCCTCTTGAGCGGCCACTTCTTCAGCGGTCCCTTCCATAACAAGAGTGGCGACGCACACTTGGTTGAGATCCATTCCGCGCAGCTGAGTCAAGTAGAACTTTTTGATCCCATCCATGACAAGTCCTATTACAATTCAATTAATATTTTAGATTACCATTACTCAGTACTAATTGATGACCAATATATCAAAACGATAACAATACAACTAAGATGCGAAAATTCCATTGATTACATTAAATTTCATCAGGTATTACAACTAAAGTGATACATGTTCAGATTAAGATTCATGTTATTTGGGTGTAACCTAAAGGTCCGGATTCTGGTCTTAAGGACTGTCCAAACTGGAACTGATCGTTGTCCAAGAGTCTAACAGAGGCCGGTTGACATCTCTAAATCATTCCAGACACAAAAAAAATAAAATTAATTTGAAATTAATTTAAGAAAAATACACCCAGAAATACAATAAAGTATTCCTGCCCTTAAACTTTTTACTAGTACTGAAATACTGAATTAACACCCAAGTTCAGTATGATAAACTTACAAAACATGAACGAAATATGAAATATAGTACTCACTCAAATTATATAGATTAATCTAGTAAAAAAATTCCAATTACTTTCCAAGATCATAAAATTACAAGAAAGACATTGAATGAAAACAGTATAGTTTACCTGTAATGCGACTTGTCTCATAAAAGCCAGTCCGGATTCGAAATTTGGAAAAACCAGCGAGCCGTAACTCCGTCGCTGAGGCACAGGACGTATTTTCAGCGTCACTTCAGTCACAACGCCCAAGGAACCTGCGAGAATTTAAAAAAGCAGAACCTATTTAAATAATAAGTGAATTGTTAATTAACAAATACACGTTGATTTCATTACTGATTGACTAATTATTGTAGCGATTAAATAATTAGATAAAATGGAATGATGTAAACCTTCGGATCCGATAAGAAGCTGCTGGATATCGGGTCCCGTCGAGACACGGGGCCAGTTACCGCAGCTGTGGAGCTCTCCGCGGGGCGTGACCGCTCGGATGGCCACGACGAGGTCTTCGATGTTACCGTAGCGGTTCTTCTTCATGCCAGATGCTTTGGTTGCGACCCAGCCTCCAACACTAAACATGGAAAATAACAGAACGTATATACGTAATATAGCATAGTATACTAGTATTATTAACTGTAGTATTTGCCAATTTAAATAATATGTTAATATATTAGTTAATCAATTAAATGGTCGGGAGTTTTTAATAAACCTGGAAAATTCGTAAGAATCTGGTTCGTGTCCCACTGTAAAGCCTTTGGCCTGAAGATACCGTTCCAAGTCCTGCCCAATTAACCCCGACTGGACCGTGGCGGTCATGTTCGCCGAGTCGAGGTGCAGCACGCGATTCTTAATAAAGAAAACAGGTTTACCATAATTGCATTTACTGTTATTTATATTAGTAGTAAATTCGGTTGTAATGTTTTTTTGTTGAATTACTATTTCATTTCGACTAATTCATTTAATTAAATTCTCGTAATACCATTTGGGAAGTGTCCAACGACACTATGCACCGGCGCTCCTCGGGATCGCACTGCAGCGCTCCCGTCACGCTAGTCCCTCCGCCAAAAGGAATTACAACCGCTTGATGGTGTTTAGCCAGTTCTACGATGACCTTCACATCGGCATGTCCATCTGGTATCAACAATTAACTAAATTTTTCAATAAACCCTGAGAGTTCAATTTGTTCGGTATGTGTAAATCAGTCGAAATTAGAATTCAACCGCTTTTCCTGCAACGTACTTGGCCAGACGACGATGTCGGGTATTCTCGGGAATTGTCCTTCCCGCAGCAGGGCGACATCGTGCAGCGTGTGTCCGTGAGACCTGAACAGGCGGTCCATCCCGTCCATCGAGTACAAGATACTCGTCTTTTTCAGACCTTCAAGAAACGCTAAAATAGGCAAAGTAAAGACATGGTTAATGGCTTCCGCAAAACTGAATTTCCAAACCTTATTCATACCTTCATTTATTACAGGCCTGGGATAATCTTCCTCCCTTGGCGGTTGTTTCGCCTCTTGTTTCCTATCCAGGTCAACGCCAATCCTTTCTCTCACGAAGGTGGTGAAATGGTGGAGATCAGTGTTGCCGATCTGGTAACGATTCCCGAGGAACGTCAAGACTTTTCCAGTTCCCGCCGTTCTAACCTGGAACCCGGAATCCGAGTAGCCCCAGCCGTTCCATCTCAGCAAATTCTGTCTGACACGGGGAATGGTGCTCCGAACCGGTTCGCCATCTGAAAACGCGGGGACGAGATACAAAAACAAGTTAACGAGGTTGCAAAACCAGTTCAAACAGGAACGCTTATCTTTTTCAGCTAGGTATTTGATCATAATCTCTGGTAACGATAACTTTCACCAACTGGCAAACAATGGCCACTATAGGACGTTTTACTACCAGCAGCAGTTCAAACAGGAATGTTAATCCTCGTTGGCCGGATATTTGAACGTAATCTCGAGCAAAGATAACTTTTACTAAGCTGGCTTAGAACATTTTACCTGCAGCGGTTTCCTCCTGTTTCTCGAGGTGCTTCTTTACAACAGCCAGTCGATTTGCAGCCGGCATGACGAAGATGTGATTTATCTACACTATGGCAGTGCTAAATTACTACGTGTGTAAGAACTGGGAGGAGAAACGAGTCGGGGCGTTCCTCTGCCAGTATCTGGGAAACATACTATGCTGGGAAACGACTACACCAGGGCGCGGAACTTTCTTTCGTAGACCCCTAGAAAAATATAAACATATTCGAAATGTCAAACCACATTATGCAGCGTTGTCAGGTTCATACTATTTCCGCATTAAAAGCATATTACCATCAAATCTGTTAATAATCGACTAAAAATCAAACGAAGGAAATTAAGAATTTATATGATATTTAGTGAATTCATTAAATAATTAATAACAGTACGTAATATTTTCCATTTTCCATTGTTGATAAGTTATATGATTTAAATTTATTTCTGATTTACAACCTAATCGTTTTAAGCGTTTCATTAAAGAATTAAATTCAATTGCTATTATAAATTAAAAAAAATAAATATACGCAATTAAAAGTAACGGCAACGCCGCAAATTATTTTTGAATGAAAATTTGACACCAGATGGCTAACTGTCTCGTGTAGCGTAAAAATCTTTGCTTTGTTTATTAAGCCCACAGCGTGTGTTGTGTGCAATGGTGTTATTACCGTTTTAGGGAAAATAAATCAGTCCTCGACGTTTTCCTGGATTCCAGTATTAATTTCCTCTCGTAACTCTCAAGTAATAAGGTTATTAGTTAACTTAACAAAAAGGAGAATGTCGTGCAACTATGCTGACGGACTATCGCCGTACGAAGATAAAGGAAGGTTAGGAATCCCTGAGGTAATTTATCATTCTGGTCGGAATGTTTACATTACTGCAACTGACACAAATTTTTAATTTTATCTTCTAGAGGTTCGAATGTCACGAGAAGGTTCAGGAGAAAGTAGCCATTCTTGTCGAGTGGATCAAACAAGCCAAACACGTGGTCTTTCACACTGGTGCGGGAATCAGCACGTCGGCAGGGATTCCCGATTTCCGGTAAACACTATAAAACTGTTCTTCAAGACAAATATTCAATGTGTGCTTTTTGTCAACAGAGGACCGTCTGGCGTATGGACGCTGCAGAAGAAGGGGCTAAAACCGCAGATCAACATCTCGTTCGACGAGGCTAAGCCCACACTGACACACATGGCCATCGCCACGTTAATGAAACATAATCTAGTTCATTACGTCGTGAGCCAGAATATAGATGGGTTACACCTCAAATCTGGGATAGACCGTGCGAACCTGGCCGAACTTCACGGCAACATGTTTATCGGGCAGTGCAACCTGTGCTCCAGGTAACCTCCACCCGGTTAATGGTTAATCGATCGAGAATCACGTTTAAAAAGTTACACAGGCAGTTCGTAAGGCATAAAGCAGTAATGACCGTCGGACAGAAGAACCTGGACGTCCCCTGCCCTGCCATGAAAGGCGGCAAGCTACCCTGTCGGGGAAAACTTCACGACACCATTCTCGACTGGGAGCACGAGCTACCGTCTAGAGACCTGGCACTTGCCGATCTTCATTCAAAGTAGCGATATCGGATATGGTTAAACTTTACACACTGAACTTACCTTTTTAACCTTGCAGCACTGCGGACCTGAGTGTGTGCCTCGGGACGACGTTGCAGATCGTCCCCAGTGGAACGCTACCGCTGGCAGCTAAACGGAACGGAGGCAGACTTGCCATATGCAATTTGCAACCTACGAAATACGTCAGTAACTGTCATTGCTCGTGTTTTAGAATTCAGTTACTCAAATAACTTGATTCAACAGGACAAGAAAGCTGATTTGGTGGTCAGTACATACGTAGATGACTTTATGAAACTGCTACTCAAAGGACTCGGCCTAGAATTATTACCGTACGACCCGAAAATCGACCCTACGCGGCACCCTGGAACTCCGGGTGACGAGTTGTGGGTCCAAGGATTCACCCGCAAGGAGTGGACCGTCGGGATCAGGGCCGTTAGCCTGACACGGAAGAAGCTGGAGCAGAAGCGGAAACCCTCGGGCAGACTGGAACCGACGACGAAGAAACGGAAACCCACCAGTAAACGGGAGACGACAGAATCAAACTATGGCATCAAAGAAGAGGAAATCAAAGTCGAAGTCGATGGCCCCAGTTCAGACGAACCTGAAGAAAAGACGGACATTGTCCAAGATCTCGCAAATCACACTGAAATAACCACCGATTAAGTTAATTGTTTCTGTTAATTGTAATTGTGCGTGTGTGTTTTTTTTATTCTCCGCGCTTTTGTGTTGGCCTCTGCTATGCTCAAACTACCTCTTTTCATTTGTTTTGAACTTGTTAATTAAGTTAATTTAATGTAGGTTGGTCTGGCAAAATGTCGGGACGCCGTTCTTTGCTCTCTTCTCGCAGCGTCTTTTGTCGTGTTTTTCCCCTCCCATTCTGCACGAAACCAACTTTTTATCATCGAGTAAACGAATGGAAAGATTCAATGGTATCACGCCAGTCATTTAACGTCAATTGCTGTACATTTTAATTTAATTACAATAATCTACTCGTGTCACGGAGGATTGATTACGTTCGTTAAGACGAGCTGCAGTTTTACACGTCGCGCTCCCATGTTGGGACATGGAAAAGGTCAACACCCTTCCTTGTGCCCCATTAGGATTACTCGACCAATATCGACACTGTAACAAGATGTCCGCGTACCAACTTCATTACATAGTTCAGTTACCTTCATTAGCAAGTCTGTACGGATAAGGTACTGCGCTTGACGTGAAAAAAATTGCATGTACAAGCTAAATATAGTCGAGGAAGGACGCTTCTCCTAATTAAAAACGCGTCTTTAAGGGAGTAAGGTTTACTGAAGCTATTAGCAAAGCCGTTCTACAAGAGTCAATTAGAGTAGCAATGGCGGTTGCTTGAAACGAGTCTCTGTTTTAGCGCCTATATCGATACGATTCAAGGGTATATCTGCATCCTTCTGCAAACGGTTAATTAGAAGCTGTAGCGTCGTTAGTTGAGTTGACCTCTTAATTGGCTGCTGTTATGAAGCGCAAGGTTGCATTCTAAAGGGAGACACAAGTATAGAGATTGCTAGGCCCCACCCACGGGAGGTTGGGTTGGGATAGCATGGCGCTGGTGCAGCGATTTCGATTCCTCTACCAAAATGGCCGCCACTGACGTAGCTGATACAGAGTGAAACTGGGCTCATCAACAGACTATCTTACTATACACGGTTTGCAAGTTTAACCTATATGCGTTTGTAGTCTGAACAAAGGTTGCTGAACGACTAACTATTCCAAAACCCTTGACTTGCACGAGTTCGTCTGCTAAAATGTTAGAGATAGGAAATTGTATGGTAGAGAGCTCCCTACCGTTTGCTCCCATGTTGGCTAATGGCAGAATTCAAGCAGACGACGTCGTTCAAGCCAAGGATACACGATGTAACGGTTATAGCATGCCGGTAGATATACGTCATAAGAATCCTTGTTGATTCCAACTTGATTCAAAGTTGCCGCCGTAACTTGCTATAAGCAGTTGTAAGAAGTCTATTCAGAAGGTTGGATTTCCTCAGGAATTATCCCAGGGACATGATTTCGGAATAACGGAAACGGTTACCGTTAAGACCTTGAGAAATTCTTAAAGAATTTCGGGTTACAGCGAGAGGTGAGTTAGAATCAATTCCCCAATATAAAGGGCGAGGAAATTCAAATCTTGCGACCTTCAAAGGACTCGGGTTTCCAACAAAAAAGTGTAAAAGATTTGAGCCAAAACCGCGGTGAGACTTGCTCGAGTCACAAGTCGAAGGTTTATACGTGGCGGTGCAGACGATTCCGGTTTTGTCATTCAAAAACTATTCGGTGCAACGAACGTGGTGAATCCTACCCTCAACGTTAATTTCAATGAATTCCTTCATTATCTTAATTGGTGTTTTAACCCTCCTAACCATTCACACTGCATCAGGTTAGTACTGTTATATCGTTTAGAGGAAAGTTATCAAAGGTAATTGAAACGGTGATTGTATACAGCTTATCGAATATCACAAAAGATTCGCTTCCTACTGGAGCAAGTGGAGAGGGTGGAACCAAAGGACAGGACTCTGGAACTTGAGGTTAGCATCAAATTAAACTTGAAAATGACATTTGGTCATTGTGGTTGGAAGTAAAGTGTAACTGGTAGCGCTGCTTCCCTTACATGGTGAACTGTGCAATACTGGCATATTTGGAATGCGGAAGGCTACTGAATTCTGTTGCAGTTTAAGCTATCTATCCAACTGGACATGATAAAAACGTGTCGATGTCATGTCGAATTACCTCTTGTCGATTAGGAGAAATCGAGCAACTTTCGGCAGCTGATCGAGTTGGTCATCGAGCTGGCTGCTTTACTGGTGGATACGTTCAGCAAATCGCTGCAGATAACGCGACTTCGACAGGAAAAAGCCGAGGGAACCTTATGAGAGCCATCAACCAATCAAAACACGCGTTTCCTTCACACATTTAAAGCGATTTATACCATAAATCCAGCTGAATGTATTGATATGAATAAACCACCAAAATGAATACGTGTGAAATCAATTAAATTTAAACTTAAGTCTATGGATTTACACCGGTGCAACAATATATACAAGACGCGTTAATCGGATAATTAGTGAAAACACGACAACGCTGGAATTGCTATTCCAACACGTAAAACAACACGGACAGCAGTTAATTACGGCGACACGTTTCTTTTTGTCTGAAAAATGTTGATACCGATGTACCGAAGGAGTCTGAACCCGAGAGTGAAGTTTTTCAACAAAAACTTCCGTGTCTGCGATGCTATCATTCATTTGGCAAGACCTGCTCGACTGGATCGTGTGCCGTCTCTTGTGTCCATTCCCACCTGAGT
>JAIQCU010001772.1:0-16301 GCA_022114935.1 Leptestheria dahalacensis
GGTGACCCTGTTTCCGTCCGATGAACACCGAGAAAGTAGTTCGCTTCTTAAAACACGATCCTCCTCTCCTCCAGCAATTAACGCCACAGTTGCCTTTGAACTCGCACGCCACACTCACCTACAAACAGTTAGCTCCCTTAAAAAACAACAACAACAACCGGGATTGAATTTAAACGACACAACCAAACCAACAAGGTAGCGTCTGATTCATCCCATCCTATTGAGCAGCAGCAATACGCATACTGGAGTTATATAGGAGTCGCGAATCCAACTTGACTCTGTTGTGTGTTTCGTCATATCCGACAAGGTCGACACAAGCGGTAATTGCTTCTCTTGAAGAATAAAAACAATTCTAATATAATGAATAAAAATAAATAATATTAATTAGATAATATAATCAATAATATTGGCCACGCTTTTGTCCAGTTGTCTTTATTTAATGTTGTCTAATTTATTTTAATTATTTAACCAGTAACTAATTTAATTGCGATTAACTAATTAATGTAATTGAACAGTTAAATTGATATATATAATTTAACAACGAGCTATTTAAATTAGTTGTCTTTTACTAATTTTAGTGTTGAGCTGTAATCGGGCGAGCTGGTTAAAATTCGACTGTATGTTGTAATTCGTGTCGACTTTGGTAGTGTTTCTTTTTGTATACAAAGGCATTTAAAGTCGGAATAAAGTCGACCTATATCGTATAGGGTTGACTTTGTCGGTGTGTAGTATCAACTAAAGTCGAGTCCGAGTCGATTTTGTTGAAGTCTTTATCGTGTTGACTTAACCTGGTAAACGATTCACGTGAAACAGAGCCAGAAGCATTATGTGAAGCTTGGAATCAAGTCAAGTTAACATAAAGTCGGGTTGGATAACCGTTTCCGCACTAGTTATATCAATGCGTAAACCCAACTTAGTAAAGTCGGCTTTAAACTCGATTTCTTTAAAAAAAATTACATGTGAGTCGTTAGTCAAATGTCGACTTTTCTTTCAACTTACGCCAAGTCGAGTTTCATCAAGTCGAATCAACATACGTCGATTTGACAAAACGTGAAAGCAGCTATCGACGCAACATCAGCTCAAAAGCTACTTCCGACTCCATTGTCGTGTTGGAAAAAATCCGATATAGATTCGAATCCCCCGTGATTTTGATTCTTTAACAGTTCCACGTCAGTCAAGTTAAAGTTGAGTAGAATCGCGACCACATAATCGACTAATATCAAACTCGGCAGTCGTGTTGACTCGAGCAAAGACGATTAGGCTCACCCTTGCTTGTCAAATAATTAACCAATAATTGCGGAACTCGACAAGATCGAACATTGCAATTCAGGTTTACCCATGTGATTCCTGTTGTTCCAACCCAATTCCCCAATAGGGTTCATTAACAACCGGTGACGAAATTTACTGAACCATCGTCTTGTTATTATCGCCATTAAACTAAATTAAAAGGAATCTAGGTTAATTAGATTTATCCGTCTATCAATTGAATTAGAACTATTGAGTGGTTAAACTTAATGATTGCCTGGAAATTAACTTAAGCTGCATTGAGTTGATTACAATTCAATACAAATTAAATTTGAATCGAAATTGTGACGTTATAAGTAAATTAGGAAATACTATAACCTTGAAAAACCTGTTTATGAATTGAAATTTTAATTGTCTAACCTAATTTTGAATGTATAAATATAATATAAAATAATATGATGGAATAGTTAAGTCATTTGCCCGAGATGGATTACCATTCCTCGGGGTTATTGTTTGTCTTACGGATTTCCCCCCGGTCCCAAAGTATATGGAACAGGTGTTCGACTTTCGGGTCACGCAGCCAGTCAGTCAGTCATCTCTCATTTCAATATGACCTCATTTAGAATATATTTTAGTGGAATAATCTATTGGCTGACAAAGATTACTGCTTTAGTCACGTGCTGAGTGATACTGAATTGTGTTATCCTCGTGTTTAAATGTGGTTTTAGTAGCGGTTTCAGTATCGCTTTCAAGTATACGTTCAGATTGCCTTCAATCTGACTTGATATTATCACTGGATTGTCATCGTACTTTTCCTCCTTGCGTGACATTATCATGTCGATATCAGATTCTATCAAACGACCATGTAGTCAACTTGATGTTGATTACCGTATCCTGTCACCATAATATCATCTTTTTGACATTGTCATAACATGTCAATTAACTGACATAAAGTATAGCGCTTCTTGTGATGGCGATTAGCTTGAAAACTTCATGACAGTGTCACTTTAAAGTCAGTTCATATTGCTAGCCACCTGACTTGATAGTATCATGTCGTTATCAGATCATCAGCCATCATATATCAGATCAGAGCAGTACCCTATCCAAACCGGTGATGTAACTCCCAAACCACTCAACTTTCGGTATCACATCCTTGTCATATCTTTGACATAACAATGATCTCGCATATACCGTCGATTCAGCACACTTATACAATCACCGGTAAACAAGCATGACTTGATAATACGCTGATTCAGATGTTGTGACGTCACGGTCAGTTCTCTCGGGGGTTGGGCAACTGTGTGGCGATGAGTTGTAACGGTAATCCCGTGGGCCGGATGACGGGAGGAAAGGGAAACGGCCACCGCTACGTTTCACTTGAGCGCAGCCCGCTCCACACCTTCGCATATGGTCTGCAAACAACGGCGGTCCTTGTGGACGTGTGATGTGTTGGCTTATTAAAAATAGAACATACAAATTCACGTTTCCTTTTAAAGGCGCTCGCACATATGTCGCCCGTACACTCTCTCCAGGTGGTCATCTCCATCTTCCTCTCTTTCCTCCTGGAGGAAAATTATCCAGGAAATAGTACCGCACCAACACGAGATCATAAGCCACACAACATTGAAAGCAAAGAATCATCTATACGTGAAATGATCATAACACAGAATGAAGAAACATCAGGAGCAGTTTTAATAGAATAGGTGCTTTCCATTGATTTACTTTGTACATTGACGTTTGCCCTTGTGCATAGCCCCAGGGCAAATACGAAGCCAGAATGCTTGATATCCAAGCGCACGTGAATTCTCGATTTGACCCGTAGTCCGTTCTCGTTAGGCGAAAGTGTCGATGCGATGCAGAGATCGATATGAACTCGTTTAAGATGAAAAGGAAACCCAACTTTGGTAGGGTTTCTATAGCGGTTTCCACCAAGTCCCGTACGTCATCGCCATAAAACTTGTCGGAACCCGTCATTTGTTGGGATTCGAGTCGGGTTTTTGGAGAGAAAAAAAAGTGAAAAAAAGAGAGATATCAGCTGTTGTTGTTCAGGTGTACGCAAGGTGGGCGAGCAAATGGTGCGAGTTGATGACCACGCGTACACTTCCGCGTCAATGAACAAGATGTGCCCGAGCTGACACATAGGTTCTCTGCCAAGTTGAGCGTCAATCTAGTCGAGGGAATCGTCAGTGTTTACTCAGCTGCCGTGTCGACAAGACAGTGAAATCGCCCCACTCGAACTCTACCGGCACTCTGTGATGAAGTTCATGTGTAGTGATAACTGGTCTCTCCAACATGAAAGCTGCAGATCGGAGCATTAGCCAGGACCACCGGCTGCAGTACCGCCGTTTAGCGCCGCACACGAAATCGCTGAGCTCCTTGCACGATGACAGTCTGGCGGTTGAGGATCGATTCGTGAACAGTCGAAAGTGGTCGCTGAGTCTGTCTTTGATCGATACAGTCGGTCTGAATCGATTCTTACCCTTGGCCAGTGACGACAAGATGCTGGCCATTCTGAACTGCTGCCTCAGTCAGAGCTTGAACCGCTCCGGCCGGGGCAATTCAAATTTGGCGCCCAAGAGATTCAAAACTGAGAGAACCGTTACGAGGCAACCGATGGCCATCTCGTGGGAGTTTCCGGAAAGTCATTGCAGCGGTTCCAGCGGCGATTCGTACCCGAACCCGCAGAATCCTCTGACCAAGATATCCTATATCGCCAAAGTTCCAAACCAAAGGTAGATATCAACTAGTGTATGGTGTCGTTGTTTGTTGGAATTGGTGGAATTTGGTGGAATCGGTGGAAATTGTTTGTTCGAGGTGATCCGACATACTGAAAGGCTCAAGATTTTTGTCTGATTTGCTACTGAGGAAACAAAGACTTTAACGAGCGACGTGGAAACAAACAAACAAGGGTTTAGAACAAACAAGCAAAATTAACTGATACATCCAATGTAGAACAAACAACCATTATTCATCGATTGTGGAACAAACAATTTTGTCAAAACAACTAACAGCTATAACAACCATAACTACAAACTAGCAAACAAACCAACCAACAAACAAACATGAAAACCCGAACAAACAGACGAACAAACATGAGAATATAAGCAAAACAAGATGAATACATAAACAATCAAAACATTATTTTAGCTGTATTGAACAATTAAACAAACAATCACTTAACTTACAAACATAAAGACAAACAACCAAACATTCGTTTAACTGACTAAACACAACATTCAACAGATTAGAAAACAAACAAGCAAACGACAAAACATTCATCCAGCTAACAAACACGACTTTCAAAAGATTATGAATGTTGAAACAGGAATCAAAACAAAGCAACAAACACACCACTCAACATGTTTACCAAAGAAACGCGGCAATTTAAACAGACAAGTAAAACCTTACGGAGCAATCAAGAACACAAAGCAAACAGCAAGCAGTAATCTGAACCTCATGAGGGAACATAATCAACCGGTTGTAAACCGTTCTCAAAACGGGTTATAAGTGGTCCTCGAATCGAAAACAGTTATTCCAAGTTTTAAAAGATGTTAACTGTAGTTTACAACAAACAATTTACAATAAAACAAACATCTAACTATCAACCAACTATCAACAAACTAGCGACTTTACAAAGTATCGTAGTATAACATAACTTTAAATTGATGTTCATATCAATTGTAACGGATAATTGAGTATTCGTCTTGTTGCACTTTGCTCCACTGTGTTCCACTTTGCTCCACATTATTCCACTTTGCTCCAATTTGTTCCACTTTGCTCCACTTTACCATTTTGTTGACAATTCGCACAACAACCCAGACGCCGGTAGTGTTTTTCCGCGGGTTATTTTCCCCTGGTTTCAAAACACCCTCAGAGAGAGAGAGAAAGAGAGATCAGGGTTTATCGACCTGTCAGACAATCCTTCCTCACTGATATCCTAGCACAAGGGTTAATTAATCCAATTACATATAACAGAGTGTAAAGAAGGGAAGAACAATTATAGTCAATGATAGGTTTTTCTCTGGAAAGTTTCTCTGAAGAGTTATGCCTACAGGTGCATCGGTTAAACACCAAGTCGTAAATACATGACCGGGCAAATTACAACCGAAAAGTAGGGCGACCAAGTTTCCTCATGCGTCTCTTAATTGCTCCAAAACTTTGTAATTTTTTTCACTTCTTCAAACTGTTTTTTTAACCAAAGGCTCTTGTCATAAACAGCTGGGGAAAAAATTAGTTAATATAGAAAAACCGGTTAACAGTAACAGGTTACAGAATAACCTATTTGAGATCTTTCATATTTACTAGGGATTTTTTATGAGATATCTGGCTGAAGTGTTCGAAGATGTCCAGACTTGTGAAGCCCTCGAGCAGTATATCGTTTTA
The DNA here is from genome assembly GCA_022114935.1 of Leptestheria dahalacensis. NCBI lineage: Eukaryota > Metazoa > Arthropoda > Branchiopoda > Diplostraca > Leptestheriidae > Leptestheria > Leptestheria dahalacensis. The sequence continues at coordinate 5,629 of JAIQCU010001772.1, forward strand.
GCATGATCTAATCTAACGGTAACAGATGCACTCGAGATGAGAAGACTTTGTACAGGGCGCAAAAACTAGAGTGGATTTTAATTTATTTAACCCGAATGTTTACGATGGAAAGCTGACCGAGTGCTCAAGAATGTCTTGCTGCGGGCGAGATGATATTTACGAGGCGGGGGGGGGGAGTTGTCATCACCTGAAGCAAGAGTTGAGCAAGCGTGTCCCATCAATCTGCAATGACCTTGCTGATGTTGAGATCTAAAGTATGTTTAAGTTAAAGTAGATTGAACTAATCATCGCGTGCTGTCATACTGCAAAGTATAATCCGCGAATGACTGCATGATGCAGTGATCCAGGGTCCGATAATATCGAATTGAAGAGTTGATTCCAACTCACTTTAATCGGTAAACATGGTAACATTAGTTCAGATGCCAGCTGCAACATTGAAGTTGTTGAATTGAAGTAAGTAATCATAGGTGTTTTGATGTGGTGGTGTTGACACGTGTGAAGACTTCTGTGTGTGATGTGAAGAAGAAACGGTCTGAAAGTGTTGTATCTGCTGGGTGAATTGAGTTAGCATCGTTTTAACACTTGAGGAGACTTGTTTCACACGCGTTTTGCGCACTGTTGGTGATGGAAGGTGGAAGATGTAGTTTACGGGCTGCATGATTGTGACGCGTGAAGGTTCCCGTGGTTTCACTCGTGGTTCTGGGGAAAAAAAATCACCAGATAGGATTGATCCGTCCGATTGTATGTTTACCTGTTAAGCTGTCTTCGGCTGTTTAACCAGCTATCTATCTGTCTGTCTGGCATCTTGTTTACCTGCTTGTATGGGTATCTATCGATCTGTGTAACTATCGATCTGTTAATCCATCCATCCATCCAGCTGCCTAAACTAAGCCTTTTATCTGTTCACCTATCTCTCTATCTCTCTGAATATCAAGTTCAATTCTAACTAGTTTGCTTGCTATGTGGCAATCTATCTATCTATTTGTCTACCATCCATCCTTCCGTTCAGTTGCCTATAACTGCCTGGATTTCTACTTAACCTGTTATCTGTGTACCTATCCCTCTATCTAACTATTGTTCTGTCTATTTATTTATCTGTCTATCTATCTGTCTATCTTTATTTATCTGAATATCAGTCCATCTATATCTACTTACACTTGTAACGTAATCTGCTCTGCCAAGTCGTCTATCTATGTATCTAACTCTATCTAACTACCTGTCTATCCGTCTAATTGCCTTATGTGACTAACTACCTGAATTGCTACTTAACCTTTTGATCTGTGTACTTATCTCTCTATCAAACTATTGATCTGTCTATCTCTATTAATCTATCCGTCTATCTCTATCTATCTTCCATCTTTCAGTAGACAGCTAGAGATAGATAGATAGATCTGAATATGAGTACCATCTGTCTACATGCATATTTCCAACTAATTTGCTTTGTCTAGCTGTCTATCTACGTATGTAACTTTTAACTATCTATCTAACTACCTAGCCATCTATTTAGTCATCTACCTGTAAATCTAGCTACCTATCTATCTATCTACCCTGCCTCTGTATTGCACAGGACCAAATGTTAAGTACGTTGCACTAGTATTATTCAAATGATTAAGATTATCACAAGTCTATTAAGTTCTACTGTTCCGTGTTATTCGAGTTTCCATGGAACAGTGCAAAAACAACACTTTACATATCAAGCGTTTAACTGTCAATTCCTTGAACATCCAATGGCCGTACATCCGTACCAATTCGAATAGCACAATTGACAATCTAATATTTTAATTGAAATGTCATTAAGTTATAATCATCTTCTTTAACAACGAGTCTAATATAAGCGCCAGCAGTAAGACGTATTCCACTTGGAAACACACACATATCGTCGACTTTTATATCTGCGAAGAAAGTCAAGCAGCCGTGGTAATAAAAAATTATATTATATAATTTATAATAATAATAATATATATATATGCAAATATAATAAAGTGTCAAAAAAACTGCGAAGCATAGCAGAAACCAATAAACCTTTCTGCCGCTTTCCATCTTAAAAGTGCTAATTGAACCCAATTTCTCGGCCAAGATGCTGCGTGAAACTGCGTCAACAGGCTTCACTGAACTTGATAGTCACGCTTTTACCGAGGGGTGCGCAAGTTCACGGAAACGTGAATCCGAGTCGAGTAAAATCTGTTCGATTTTCTCTGAATTCTTGAGATTTTCACCGATTTTTTTCAAGAGATTTTCAGCGATTTTGATAAGGGATTCTTCCTTAGATTCTGGTGAGATTCTGGGCTGAAGTGTTGGAGGATATTCAGACTTACTGAACACCCACGGCCTATTGCCCTGGCGCGCTATAACCCGTACAGAGGCCATCTCGGCACTAACTACTCCTTTCTTCTCTTCCTTCTCTTCAATTTGCGGTTTTGGAGGCAAAAGAACAAAGTTCTCAACCAGTTGTCCTGGAGAAAATAGACGAGAAAAGTTGCGAGTGGAAAAAGTGGAGAAAGTAGGGCGGAATCGAAGCCGCTAGGATGAAGCTTTCACTGTTGCTTTCCTGGTGCAAGATTCGACTGCAGACGGTGGCATTTACCTTCGGTGAACTCGGCAACGTGGTCGCTTGTTTTCCAGCTTGCTTTGCATAGACGCCTGTCAACAAGATTACGCAGTCGATTACAGATAAACAGTGAATTAGACAATCGATGAAGTCGTTGAAACTACTGGCCAAGTCGGTAGCTCATCATCTGACTTCCTCCATGGAATCGAAGCATCTGTGCCGCAGTATGTCGCTCTGGAACGTGCAGAGGTTCTTTCTACTTTAACCGCTAATCTTAACTTGGCTTTAATTCTATTGCAGTTATTTTAACCAACACTTTATACTGCTGTTGTTAAAGTGTACGAGACTTTGGGTGGTTGAAGATTTGTGATGTTTGGTAGTTTTCCTCCTCCATGGAAACGGAGTGTCTGTGTAAACAGTATGTCGTTCTGGAACGTGCAGAGGTTCTTTTTAAGTTTAACCGATAATCTAAACTTGGCTTTAATGTTATTAAAGTAATTTGAATTAAGGTTAAAACTAATATTGTTAAAGAGGCCATCAAGTTACCCATCTATCCAGCTATCTACCTATCTACCTCCATTCCTATTATCACCACTTGATCCGACTATTAATAAAGGTCTGTTAACGTTCTTCATCCAGCTACCTATCTAGCCAGCTATCCATCTATCTATCTATACCTACATTTCCATCTATGCCCATCTATCTGTCTATCGGTCTATCTATCTATCTATCTATCTATCTATCTACCGTACTTACTGTATCGCATAGTGCTAAGGTTAAAATGTTTGTAGCACTAGTATTCTAGTTTTTCCTAACAATTGTCTTACTTGTATACCAATGTATGAAAGTTTCCCTGACTTCTTGAAGCTGCTCATCTGACAAGTTGTCGTGGTGGACCAGCCTTTCAGTAGCTGAAAAAGGGAGACTGAATTTAGCAAGTTGTTTATTTGGTTCCGTGTTGCGCAGGTACGGCCGTCTGAACGTTCTTCGGTGGCTGCTGCTCGAAGCGGACATGCCGGCGGTGGATCGAGGCAATAACGGGGCACTGGCGCTTCACTACGCTGCCGCCAGAGGGTGTCTGGACTGCGTCAAACTGCTGGTCGAATCCTCACCGGATTTCAGGTAAGATCAGAACTGAAGATTTCAAATTTGCAAATCATACAGTTTTGAAGAGATGCCGTACTATTGACTGCCCAAAAACTGGGCGTTTTCTTTTAACCTGTAGATTCTTGGTGTCATTGCAATAACTTAAAGATTTGATATTCAAACCGCGTCATTGTATTCCGTCCACCCCGAGTTCATGACTGGCGCTGGAATTTAACTTTTCGTTTTTAAAAATCCCGCGCCATAATCAGCGTGAAAAGTCAACAAATTACGATTTAACAAAAACGACATGTCATTGACATTACTGGATGAAAATGATTAACATAAATCATTATCAGTCAAACAGCCAAAGAATCTGGTTCGTCGACTGGACAAGAATGCATCTTTAATTTTTTTTTAATCCCCAATTGTTGAATTTGAAATTCTTCTTCACGGGTTCCCAACTTGAAGTAATTCAATTAAAAAAAATATACTCAACATTAACCATCGAGATGTGTGTCGATAAACGAACCATACACAGTTCAACGTACGTGACATTACGACAGGAATTCCACGTAGTAAGGGACAGGAAATAAGACTGGGGTTATCTGAATTCAACTCGGGGTCAGTCGCACTTGTACATGTTTCTTGGTTCTGGCTGGGGTGAAAGTTGATCGCTTGTTGCTCGTACACTTTCAAACGTATAGCTATGCAAAAAATACTGAATGTAGACCTAGGGATCTTTAATGCACTCGTAAAGTTTCATTAAAATCGGATGGTTAGTTTAGCCACAATAAAATCCTAAAGGTTAGAAATTACACCAAAAATCAATTGCCGTCATAAATTAATTCAGGCAGTTGTTATACAAATGGGTATTTAATGATCCAGACGAGAATAGGTTGGTTCATTTCCGCTGGGTAAGTAGAAAAGCAAGCATGCGATCGTTGAAATCTCCCGATCGTTTCCTATCGGTGGTCAAACCCTAACGTGTATTGACAGATCGGACCCTTGTAAAACGATAATAGTGGGTGTTTTCTTCCTCTCCTTTGACACATTATGGCGATGTTTATTGTGGACAGGGGTTTCTCCATTGGGCGTTAACAATAAACGTCATTTTTGTCGATTCTAAATGCGATTTTTTTAAAGTTCCCGACGCTATCGATAGATGGCGCTGACTACAGTTGTCTTTCGAAGTCCGACTTTTTTAAAGTGTACTTTGAAGGCATCTTAGTGATAGGCCTTAGACAGCATCTGTTGAACGTGTATTGCTGCTACAGTTATCTTGAAACGTGTGTTGCGTCGTTTTGACTGGACTCTAGCGCCACCGTGCGGCAGGCTTGATTAATCACGGAATCCGCCATGTCATTACGATGATTCACTTGCCCCCTATTCTTGTGCTGTGTTCCATGATATATGTCAGATAGGTAGGTAGACAGTTAGATAGATACATAGATAGATACATAGATAGATAGATGGACAGACAGATAGATGGATAGGTAGATTTATAGATAGATGGATAGAGGGTTAGATAAATAGTTAGTTGGAATAGTTAGATGGATAAATAAAGAGACAGACAGTCAGACAGATAGTCAGACACATAGTTAGATAGGTAGATAGATGGATAGATAAATAGATGGATAGATGGTCAGATAAATAGCTAGTTGAAAGATCGATAGGCAAATGGTTAGATGAATAAACAGACAGATAGATAGATACGTAGATAAGTAGATAGAGACATAAAATAGATGATAGATAGATATAAATAATTTAACAGATACAGATTGATAACCAGATAAATAGAGAGTTAAACAGAGAGATAGACAAATAGAAAGAGAGAGAGAGTTGGGTAGTTCATGGGTACATATAAAATGTGCAATATCAAAAAATCAACTAAATACGGTACATTTAGTTTAACGTTGCATCTAATGGTCTAAGTATACCAATTCAGTTAAATCTAATTATGAAACTTGATTGGACAAACACGGAAAGCCACACCATAACAGCTTGAGGGAAACGCAATCCAACACCCAAAAGAGAGATTTTGTTTGTTAAAAAAAGGGCGAATTTTTTTCTTGTTTCTGGTAAAAGGCGGACTCTGTCTATATCAAACATCTGCTTTACAGTAACATTGTGGCCATGTGTATATATATTCATCAAATAACAGTTGCTCAGGATATTGAACTTGGGCCGCGCAACGGTTTCACGTGTCCTCGGGCAAGGCCTGTCCCCTCTCTCTCTCTCGCTGTCTCTCTCTACCTACCTATCTACCTTTTCTCTCTCTTACTCTGTTTATTTATTCGTCCATATACCTAACTATCCGTCTAGCGCATTATCTATCTATCTATCTATCTATCCAACTATCAAACTGTACGTCTAGCTATAGAAGTACTTGCTATTCACCTACATCCAATCTATCTCTCTTCTCTCTCTCCTACTCTATTTATTTATCTATCTACCTGTCCATCTGACCAACTATCAAACTGTCTATCTAACTAACTAACTACCTAATTACGTAACTATATCCTAAGAACTCTCTACCTAACTATCCATCTATCGAACTAGTTTTCTAGAAATCTACCTACTTATTTATCCATCTATCATTTCACCTTACGATCGACCTACCTATAAAACTATCTATCCATCTTTTCTCTCTCTTATTCTATTTACTCATGTGTCTATATATCTAACTATCTTTCCAGCTTATCCATCTGTCCAACTATCAAACTGTCTATAAATCTACCTATCTAACTATCTAACTATATCCGTGTAACTCTATCTCTTTATCCATCTATCGAACTAATTATTTAGATACCTACCTGCTTATATAACCATCTATCTGTCTAACTAAGTATCCACCTACCTATCCAACTATCTGTCTATCTATCTTCCAGGCTCTCTTTCAATGCACCTCTTAACACCTATCTCAGTGCATCTTAAAGAAGACACTTAGTACGTCTTGAATCCACGAACAATATGCCACACTCGCGAACTTTAATTACTTTAAAAATAAAATACTACTTCCCTAAAGGAATCTTTAATGAATCCCGATTGTTAATTCCTTAGAGAAATATCTCGAACATTCGGAATTTATCCAGGCAAGATTTGGCCGCTGTCCAGTGATTAAGGTTAACCGTAAGGAAAAAAAGCGTCTCAGAGAGAAAGAGAGAAACAGATAGCCCTTTAGGTCGGTTCTCGGTCGCTTTGCCTCAGTTGATCGCCGACCACCGTCCAGGTTGGACGTCGACTTTTCCGCTCCCCGACGTGTTGATCGTTTTTGGATTTTCCCTCTCCGCGATATACCGTTATCTGAAATTTAAGTAAACCATCGACTGGATTGGATTATTCTGGTTGAAATTAATTAATCAATTAATATCTGAGCGAGGAAAAAAATTAATAAATCGCCTGGATCGTTGATGGGCGCCTCGTGCACTGTGCCTCATAGCGGAGCTTCAACACTACGTTACCAAAATTACCGGTAAAATTCACCCTTTTTTGATTGAAATGAATTAACTTAATTATTTATAGATCTATATCAATGTAAGCAAATAATTAGACTAGCAAACTGACTGGATTATTCGGATTTCAAATCAACACCAGTTTTGAAATTAAAGCGAAATTTGAACGGGGGAATCAAGTTAATTCATTAGGAATGTAAAGACAATGGAAGGAGTGACAGTAAGCGTTTACTAGAGCGTTACGCCCTCCTTCGCGTTCATTGTACATGTAGCCTTCGCTTTGATTCAACACCAGATTTCCCTCTTGAAAAGAAGTGTTTTCTCGATATTCTCGATGGCGAGTGAAAAGGTTTTTCTTCGAAATCGCTCACTCTGAAGGGAAACCGATAGAATCACTCTTATTGTTTCGAACGTTTTCTTGTCCCGGCTCGTAGACTTCGTGTTCATTGAAGCAGTATGTCCACTAGGTCGTTGACCAAAATTCACCATCGGACCGTTCTATCGCTTTTCTATTCACGTTTCATATAACCTTAAAATATCGATCATATCATATGTGAGTAATCACTTTCACTGCCTTGACCAATGAAAATCGGGGAATTTCGCGCCACGATTCAAACTCAAAAAATTGAGGTCAGATCCAGATTTTCAGTTCGGGATTTTTTTTACGAATTTCTAGCTCTCCTTACGGGTTAGAGAATCATGGGAAAATCCGCGCGATAAAAGAATCCCTGCAGATTGTTAAAGAGCCCGTGTATCGAGCCTGACAGCTGCAATTTCTAGAACGGAACCTCAATACCAGAAAAGGATCGATGATGGTGAGAGAAACGACGTATCGTGTCACCTGTTGCTATCTTGTCCAGTATTTTATCTCGTGATTTAAAGTTATCACTAAACGTTGAGAAAATATTATTAAAAAATTAATATTAAAAAAATCTAGCAGGAACTGTTTTTGAATATTTAACTTGCATTACAGGTAAATATATGTGACACATTGTACATTTTATTGGATTCTCGTGATTTGGATTGTGGTAGATTAGATTAGAGTTAGATAGAGAAATTAGATTAGATTAGATTAGAATAATTAGATAAATTAGATAGGTTAGGTAGATAGATAGATAGATAGATATATGGATAGATTAGATTAGGCAGACTAGATAGATGGATAGATAGACGGATAGATGAATTGATAAATAGACAGACTGGATAGATGGATAGATAGATAGATAGATAGATAGATAGATAGATAGATAGATTGATATTGTCAAATACTGATTATGGGAAGCAATGCCCTAAAGTTTTATTTCATAATTAAATTTACTTCATGAATTCCTGTTTGTTTCAGGCGCCGGTTCAGCTGATGCGATGCAAATAGTCAAGTTTACATCTCAAAATTTAACATTAAGATTAAATTAAATATTTATCCAATTTAATTTTTCGTATTATTTTCATTTACTAATATTGTTATTAGTATTATTAAGTATTATTATAACTTTAAAGTTAAATTATATAAATTGGTAATCAAATGAATGAGATAGAGTTGGTTTACAGTTGTACCGCATCTGTCGATTTGGCGATTTCCAATCCTGCGACTGTCGACGGTCCATAAAACGCCACGAGACACGCGGTGCTTTCTAACCACAAACCGGGATTCTGGAACGAATTCTGGAATCCACTCGTTTCATTATTACTATTATTATTAATATCATTATTGCTATTATATTAGTATTAACTTTAATTTAAATATTCTAAGAATTCTCTCAAGTAGCCGGAACATCGACAGTTGTACGAATTCACGACATTTTTGCCCTCAACTTCCTCATTGCCAATTTCTGTTTTCTTCAGTCCTAAAACAAAGTGAATTGCATAACGAGGACGTTNGATTGTTATGGTGGTATTGACTGTCTTGTGGACGAGAGAGTTCGTCTGCACCGAGAATAACCAAAAGTCACGTGACAATGACGTCATCGCTGCTTTGATTTATTGAAACACCGAATTATTCTATGAATGAGAAAAGTTCGGCTGCATTGAGAATAACCAAAGTCACGTGACTGTGACGTCATCGCTGCTTTAATGGAAAAAATTTACCGAATTAATCTGTGAATGAGAGAGTAGTTCGTCTGCATTCTGCATTAAGAATAACCAAGGTCACGTGATCATGACGTCATCGCTGCTTTGATTATTTTGTTAAAAAATTACCGAATTGTTTTATGAAGGAGAGAGTTCGTCTGCACTGAATAACTAAAGTCACGTGATTATGACGTCATCGCTGCTTTAATAGTTTATTTTATTTAAAAATTGCCGCATTGTTTTATGAATGAGAGAGTTCGTCTGCACTGAGAATAACCAAAGTCACGTGTCTGTGACGTCATCACTGGTTTATGTTCTATTTTTTGGATTTTTTTGGAATTTTAATTTTATAATTAGCCCTTGTAAACATAAATATGTTAATAAAAGTTGAATGTTACTAAAATTCAAATTAACGTTGGTATCCCATTAGCGCCAATCTTCAAATGGAAAATGACGTAACCCCGGTGTACCTAGCAGCGCAAGAGGGTCACTTGGACGTGCTGCAGTACTTGGTCCAGGAAGCCGGAGGATCGCTGTACATCCGCGCCAAGGACGGCATGGCACCGATTCACGCTGCCGCCCAGATGGGCTGTCTGCCCTGTCTTCAATGGATGGTACAATTAACTTAGAAATCGTACTTTTTAATTAATTACGATTAAGTTTTATAATTGCGTATTTGCATGGAAAGTGGTACGTTACAAGGAAAGGTTGAATTATTATCGGGTGGAGTAGTGGACGGCCATTTTTTTTAATAACTATTTATTGTGAATTACGTAATAAAAATGGCGTGTGATAATTACGTGATTTCGACGTCAGATAACTGGTTCGCTTGCGTTTCGAAAGGACACGCAAGTCACGTGATTCTTGCTCCGTGACTGCTGCAGCATTTGCTCTAGATTCCGGACAACTATTTTTTAAAAAATAAATTTAATTTCCTCTTGCTTAGTCATTTCCATCGCTAATTATATTCTTCCATACTTTAACTAAAATAATTGAATAATATTAATAACTAGTTTGGCAATGTCTTGACTTAACGATAGTGAATTCATTAGCACAATCCTATTATTTTATGTTCCTATGATAATTTACAAGTTAATTATACATTTATCTCATCTGATCATATTATTGGCAAATGTGATTTAAAATAAAATTATAAAAATTTGAATTATTTTATTGTAAAAAGAAAACGGAAAACGAATGTAAGAAGCGCAAGCTGTATCGGTCGACAGATTTTCTGGTCAAGTGAACGCACTCACCTCGGTCACACTTCACGCACGGCTACTTGATAGAGGAACTAGCCTGGTCAGTCTCTGAACTACAAGAAAGGAGACCAAACAATCCATAAACAAACCCCGTTTGAATTCCCCTCCATCAAAAAGCGATTTGTTTCTTTCGCCTAGAAAATCTTGACCGGAAATCTCGTTTTTCTCTCTTCTTCCTTTTTCTTTTTTTACAAGAATGAATGGATAGGTTAATAGATGGGTAGGTAAATAGATAGATAAATGGATTGATGGATAGGT
>JAIQCU010001773.1:0-16796 GCA_022114935.1 Leptestheria dahalacensis
CTATGGCCCCCCCACCCCTTGCTGGAGAAAATGATACGTAACATGTCGAGAGAAGAAGAGAGAGAGAGAGAGAAGCTTTTTACAACCGTGATGGTTATCGAAAGACGAGAGCCGAGAGCGCGAATTGGCCTTTCGCAATGCTCTTTTCGAGGACACGAATTAACGCAAAAGGCCAAGGTTATTAACGGCCACATTCTGGGCACACGTGTACGTGTCAAAACCGGAGATCTATAAACCTTAGGGAATTTATACATTCTTTCTTGTTGCTTTCTGTAATTACTGTTTTTCATTGTATATTTATTCTGTCTATCCATTTGATGGACTATTTTGACTATCTATCTATTCTGTCTGTCTATCTGTTTATACCGGTCTATTCAACTAGATATCTCTCTATTTTTTCTACTTACCTAGCTGACTATCCCTTGACGTATCCACCTAGCTATTCGTCCAACCATCCAGTTATCCAACTAACGATCTATTCAGCGATCCGTTGTAACTGTACGACTATTTATCTATCTATCTATCTACCTATCTATCTACCTGTCTATCTACCTGTCTACTTATCTATCTGTCTATCTTTCTATCTATCTATCATCTATCTACCCATCTATCTACCTGTCTATCTATCTATCTGTTTATCTTTCTATCTATTTGTCTACCATGTCTGTCTGTCTGTATATCTATCTATCTATCTATCTATCTACCTATCTATCTATTTGTCTACCATGTCTGTCTGTCTGTATATTTATCTATCTATCTATCTATCTACCTATCTACCTATCTACCTATCTTTCTATCTGTCTGTCTATCTTTCTATCTATCTATCTGTCTACCTATATATTTATCTACCTATCTATCTATGTAGATATCTCTTTATCTACATAGATTACGATTATTAAGATTATTAAGACTAAGATTATCTAGATAGATCTCTCTATTATCTGGCTAACCACCCATTGATGTATCCACCTATCTATTTGTCCGCCCACCTAATTATTTGTTCAACGATCTGTGTAACTGCGTAACTATTCTGTCCATTTTTCTATCTATCGATATTGTCTTAACCGTCTATACAGATATCTCTCTTCTAACTATCTACTATCTATGTAGCAAGCTATCGATTCACCCACCTAATTATCTATCCAAACTATTTCAACGATCTAGTCTAACTGTATATCGGTCTTATTTAATCTATCCTCTAAGACATATATACCAGCCCTGGTACATGTGAATATTGCAACTGATTTACCCAAATTAGGCGGTAAACAAGGAACAAAGGAAATATAAAGTTTCTCTCATTCGGCTCCTCGATTTACCGACAAAAACTGCCAAAAGGAAATTCCGTTCCCCTTCAAAGAGCTTGGTTTTTGACATCTTGATAAAGTTACCGTCTTTACGTTCTTTGCGGAATAACACTGTAATGAATACGAGGCTAAATTACTGAGGAAAAGAGCAACGGACGGCAGAAAAACAACAGAAAAGCTGTTGAAAACGAGGAAACATTGTAAAACAGGATTTCTTTATGGCATACCAACGGGGTAACAAATGAACCACAAGTTGAGAGTTCAAACTATGACGACTGAGTTGGATTGTTTATATCTTTAACCGTTTCAACTGTTTAGCAATAAAGAATTACATACACACATTTAACAAGCATTATATACATATATATGAGATGTAAATGATAAACAATAGATATATTGCAATATAGGATTAACAAGTAAAGAATATTACAATACAAGAAACCACAAGGAAAAGTTTCCGTCCACGTTTTACGGCTCAACTTTTACAACCCGGTGAAAGTTGATTGCTTGTGTGTTTACTGGTTTCAATCGTATAGCGACGTAAAATTAGTCAGAGCTAAAACTATTGTTCGTGAACCAAACCTGAAATTCGCAATGTATTTGAGCCATTAGTTTAGGCGCAATAAAATGTAGAATTCTTCAAGACTGATGCGCCGGCGTGCTGTTTATACATACCCTTAACTATAGTCGACGTTGTGATATGGCGTAACACAATGGAGGAATAACGTGCAAGATGTTTTTTGTCCACCCTATACTGTTAACTATCCAAGTAATGACAGTCTCCCCTGTCTAGATGACTCACGAACTTGTCGTAAAGGAAAGATTGTTGAAGCACGCAAAATTGTTAACATAACTATGCCAGAATCAGTGCCTCCCGACATGAAACTTGTGCGGCAAACTTGCAACTTACGTGATTTCCAAGTCAACTCCACGGGACTGCATTACAAATTCTCCCTTTTCTTTAATTAACTAATATTTAACTTGCATATTAAGTTATTCGAAGGTGTTGTTAGTTGTTCCATTGCGTATGGTGCTGTTATTGTTTTTACTTGGGTTATAATGAGATCTGGTAATGCAACACATTTTTGTGCTTTGTAACCTCCGTTCTTGCACAGGTGCTCTCGTAATTAGATTTTCGAGTGTACACCGTTAGCCACTCGCATTAATGGGTCCTCCGTAAATTCAAATAATCGTGAATGACACATGCTGTTTTGGTAAAACAATTTGTGATGAGGGAATTACGCAGGAATCGTACCAACAGGATGCTGATTCTAGATTTTACTGGAATATAAAATTGCATATTTCTATTTTTGTTTTCACATTCCAGGGAGCTTTTGCAATCGTACCTGTTTAGAGGAATTACTAGGATATTTCGACCGTTACGTCCTTCACCTAGTTTTATTTTTTACCAGCGTCGAGAACATTCCCATCGGCAACCCTGCGGATGTTTACGTCTAGGTGCGCCATCTAGGGTTAAGAGCAGACACTAATTCTAGCCCTCGTATCAAAGATATCAGTTCAATTCAATTAACTTAAATTGGATGCGCTCATTTTAAGCAAGTTATACGGTTTTCAAAGACTAAAGTCATACAATTTGGAAAACGGTTCTAACTTAATACGTCCACCATAAGGTAGGAAAGTGTGGATTAAATTCACTGAACATAACAGTCAATTTGTATGGAATATTGTTTTTGATTGGGGTATGTTGATTTCATCGTAGATGTAGGTCGTGTAAGACTATACCTATGGAACAAGTTGTAACTCGGTTTTGAAACCGCAGCTATGTTGTCACAGGACGTCAACTCCTAAACAATTGCTGCCAGAGCGTATGTACGGCTTTGTTTTATTCATAACAAGACCGGGACCAAAGCAGCACGTGCCCTTGTTGCAGACGCTGGAACTGTGTTAAAGACGCAAGTTTTCCTGTTCCGGTAGACAACTTCAATCCTGCTATTTAAAAAGGTATTTCATGCGTTGAAAACCGTTTAGGCTGTACTGAAGCAAATGTGTGCCCTGTTTACATTATTACCGTTCTTATAGGTTATACTAAATAACAACTGTTTTGGCTATTTTAATGATTAGGGTTTGAATTATAAGCAGGATGTTACATGTTATGTTATATATGATGTTGTTATATGATGTACCACCTCGAATATTCTATAGGGAATGAAACAAGCGGGAAAAAGTATGCTACGCCCACGGAAGCATCCTCTGCGGTGCGTGGGTTAGCATTTGTGCTGCTTATCATTTGTTGCTTAACTTTTACTTTTATATCGGCTTAGCAACCACAAAAACCTATTGAAGAGATATAAGAGTTTGCAATGGCCCGCGGATACCGAGAGCCGTGTAATATATCACTGAGTCGAGACTTAAAGCAGTGGAAACATAATCGAGTTTGTACGAAATTTCCGTTTCCATTTTACATTTAGGAAGTCGTTGATTGAGACACTTGAAGGTATTTGATTGCACTGACATGGTGCTATTAAGTTTACTTTTTACCTCATGTAAGTACATGCTTCAGCACTGCAACAATAGATTAATATGAATGTAACGTAATATGTAAATATATGTATATGTAACATATACGATTACAAAATACAGTAGAGTATACAGATGTTACGTGAATGATAACCATAGTTAATTTGTGCTGAACCGTAAGTTTGCACAGCAGTTAATTACAAGTATAGTGTTATCAGCGATGGTGATATATATGCATAGTTACCTGATAGAACGAACTCCTGCACTATAGACAAAAGCAGTTCGTATTATCGTCTAGACCATTTTGTTATAGTTCGAATTATTCACCTTAACACAGTATAGATATATTTTACGATAACGTTGACAGCAGTTATGTAAAATTGTCTCTGTTACCTTGCAGTACAGCTTAGGCGGGACGGATGGAGTTCAGCATGAACTTGAACAGAGGAACGTCAGTCACCGTAGAACGGGAATCCAAAGGAGGTCCTGCCAGTCCAGCAGCAATGCATTTGGATCTTGCCTTGTTTCCACTAGGTCGACAAGCACTGCAACGTTCCCAAGAAGCTGTACTAGCGGCCAGGCTAGTTCTTTGCAGCATTGGTATGAAACGTTTTAAAATAACTCGGAAGCGTCAATTCTACTTGATTATGATAAAGCAGTTAAGGTGATACGGTTGCGTATCATTACAGTACCTTGACGACATCAATAATGACATTAATACGACAAAAGTTTGATACTATTATGACGTATTCTGGTCTGTGGTTCGCTACAGTCTAGTTACAAATACAGTGTCTCATCATCATCTATCATGGTAATTTTGATTGTCTGAGAAAGTTGAATTTTTATCTTCGAACCAATCATATCAAAGACAAAGTTAGTACAGTCTAGGGAGCAAATTGGAATCTACTTTCATATAAACCTAATTTCAATCTAATCGAATAATGAAACCTGATCTGATAGCATGTTAGTCGTCTGTGCTACATTTGAAAAGGTCATTATAGCACTGAATATCATAGTACCTAGGATTTATAATACCAGGTACCAATACCAACGCTATTTTGATGACTGCGATCTTCTATCCTTTTACAGTGTCAGTAGCAAGCGGCATCTTGAAGCCTTTGCACCAGGAGGTAACCCTGTTAGAATGGCACCAGGTTGAGGATTCCTACAGAGAACCGGCAATCCGTCGCTGGTACCGCGCTCCAGACTGCTCCTTGTTTCAGTGCATGACCAGCGTGTTCGTTGCTAACAACGAAACTTGCAACTTCTGGACCCATTTTCTGCCGGCATTCTACTTTCTCTGGCGCGGTGTACTGCTGTCGGATTATTTAGATTTTGCCGGTGACTATTACACATGGCCCATGTTCGTTTACATTACAACTGCATGTCTCTACCCTCTGGTATCCGCAATCGCCCACGCCTTTTCGTCCATGACAACCGAGGTGCGACACCTCTGTTTCTTTCTCGACTATTCCGCGATTAGCCTCTACAGTTTCGGTACCGGCATACTTTACCGGGCTTACGTGCTGCCGGACAGACTTCTAGATTCGTGGTATTCATCCGCGTTTCTGACTGGATGCGTCATAAATTCCGTGGTTTGCACGGTTCTCGCATGCCTGTCGCGTTTCGTAGATGAACCGCGCCTTCAGAAAACAATCCGACTGGGATCTTTTGTTATTCCGTATGCCTGGGATACCGCGCCTTTACTGTATCGCGTGACGGAGTGTTCGCAAGCCTCTTCCGATGTGTTTTTCTGCCATGAATCGCTCGGTTACCATAAGCTGCAGCTCATTTCAGCTGGTGCTGCAGCTTTCTTCTACGCGACGCACTTGCCAGAACGCCTGTGGCCCGGTCAATTTGATCTGGTGGGTCATTCGCATAACTTGCTGCATGTTTTTGGCGTTACAGCTACTGTCATGCAGCTGGAAGGGGGCTTACTTGACATGGAGTCTAGGAAATTAACGCTGCTCGAAAAGGGATGGGCGCTGAACACCCCGTGGATTGGAATTGTCGCTGGCCTCGTCATTCTTCTTAATATTTTAGTCGTTGGTGCCTTTGCTAAGTGCATTTTGAAGCCATCGAACAAACATGGCCAGCAGAAAAAGAAACTGTAGTCCCAAGAACAATTTGTATGATATGAAATGTAAACACTGTGATTATGAAGTATTATCTCGAAAACACGGAAACATGTCGATGTTTTCTATCTTCAAAAGTTCCCTTACCGTTTCGGATACTGAATACACATATATACTACTGCCGTTAAGTCTCTAAGTTTAAACAACTGTGTTTTTGCTCTTATTATACGCAGCCTAGTCCTAGGTACTTCTTATTAGGCAACTAGAAACGACCTACATAAGTTGGTTTTCATTCTGTTAAAGCCGGTTTCCATATATACGTTTTTAATTTGCGGATGGTTGCTCATCCATCGTGAAAGTTATAACTGTAGAGTAACGGAACATGCAATAAAAAACTTTAAAAGGCTCAATTTGTTAGGCTTAATAGTAGATAGCTAAATATGATTACGGAATATAATTAACTTAATCAACCATAGTACCATTATAATCGTTAAAGAAAGTAAACAGTTGAATGCAATTGTATTGCAGTAATACTGTGCGCGAAGGTTAACAAATAGAAGAGTGCGCATATGGGGGGAAGGAGAGCTGTTCTGAAAGTTGGCAGTATACTTGTACTTAGAAATTCAAGTTTGTATGGATTTTGTCATGTCCTGCAGAAAGCCGTTATATATAAAGTTAATTCCAACAACTCTAACTCTACATGAGGAGTTCAAATGGAGCCGCAAGCTTCGCAAAAGTGTCCGAAAGATTGCGCCCTTTACTTTAGTGACTCTTGTCGTACGAGTCCTTATTGGCGTAACCACTGACGTAACCAGAACCGTCTGGGATGTCTTTGCGACCTTCGACTCCGCGACCGCGTCCCGCACTGTCAAAACGCATTTTATGCGATCCCGTAAACTTGGTGGAATCGGTAAGACGATCCACAGCAGCTGTTTTGACTGCCGACTGTCAAGTAAACAGTAAGAAGAAAGCTATCAGCAGTGAGTTATACTTGAAAAAGAAAATGCAGCTTACTGTTGTTCCAGAAGTTCCAGGAGGTCCGCATGAGATCATCTTCTCCATGATTTCGTCCACTTCGACTTTTTTAGCCTTGGCCAACTCTTCGAGGAATTTCTTATAGTCCGGGAAACTCAGTTTCAGTGACCTTTGGTTAAGATCATAGTTTAGTTTGGAATACAGAAGGTCTTTCGAAAACGCATCATACTTGAGTTTTTTGAAGTAGATGCCAGTGTCCGTCGATGTGATCTTCTTGTCGATGACTTTGGCCTGTTTCATCCACTTGTCGCTCTGCGACAGGGTTATGGTCTTACCATCCGCCTTGAGGTCTCCGAACTTGGCGAACGCACGAAACTGCTCCAGCAGCGGACTGGACTTGGCTGAAACTGGTCTCGCAGCCGATGGAGAGGAGGGCAGCGTAGACGTTTCCGATTCCCCAGCTATAAGAGCTTCTTTCAGCGATTCCAAGGGTTGGTCCCCATTGAGGATTTCAGTTTTCGGTGCTTCAGCCATCTGCAATTTTTAACAAAATGCTTATGTACTCTTCTTGTGTGCAGCGGAGAAGTTATTCCAAGTCATGAAATACAGTTCAGGTTGTTATGGAACTTCATTTCGCGTGCAAGTGCCGAGAATGGACGACCCTGCAGTACAATGAGTGTGCGTGTTGGTTGGTTAATAAGTATGCGGGGTAGGTCGAGTGTTGATATTTCATTTGCAGGTCTATGCACGCTCTGAAAAGCAAAGGTGCCGTACCCCTGCCGAGCGAAAGTACGGCTTTTTAGTCAAATAGAAACCACAGGTTACCCACTTGTTGAAGACAATGCGATAAGAAATAACATAGCCTCGAGGGTGAGATGTTTCCAACGGCTTGTAGGGAAAATTTACATGCCATGACGTAAGCCCCTTCATTTGTACGCTGACACTTTCATAACTGATTGGGTGCGCGGGGTCTCTGGAGCTTGGAATCATGCAAATATTTGGCTCACCCCAAAAAGCCCGCAAAAACATAAATATGCCGGAGGTCCTGACTTCCGGAACCTGTTGGCTTTCTATTTACCTCAGCTGTGCGCGTCAGTGATAAATTTAAACCTGTGAATTTTTCGGACGGTCCCAATGTGAGGGATTTTAGTAAAAAAAACGAGTATCCTCTTGACGAATAGCATATAAATAGATCGGAATATACGTTCGTTTTTTTACGATGTTGGACAAATGGAACGCGTTTGGTGATGATTTTATAGTTGTAGGATCAATACTTGTACGAAACGCATGCGTTTTCCCAAGGCGTTGCCTACCCGCCAATGTCTCCAAAACAAACGCACCCAAGAAAACAAAACAGTTTCCCTGGCGCTCTTTCACAGCGTTTTCATATAAATACCAATGGCATTACTTTAGTTAACTTACACATTACCTTTGATGATGTCGTTGATTAAGCTTGCTTGTTTCGAACGAATGACACGAATACCAGAACGGGAAGAGCTGTTTCTTTGTCTCAGCGACAGTAGATTACCTCTTGTGTACGAGCTTGATGAACTACTGGAAAGCACAACGTCGCACTAGCCCTGCGCTTTACTGAAACAACCGCCCGATACTGTCGACCCTTGCAGTATGGGGAGTAAACTCTTTCCTCGGCTAGAGGGCACTATCAACGCCATGAGTTCGACATTTACCTTATTGGCCGTGTCGTAACGCCGATGGAATGGTTACAGTCAAGATAACCCGAGTTAAGATAACTTCTTTACTGCTTTGATTGTAAACCTCATATAGCGACTTGCACAAACGTTTGCCCAGTAAACTTTGTATGGAATATCCTGTGCACATATCGGAAATGTTAGTTTATTAAAATTATAATAGGATTTGGTTGATATTTGACTTATTGATCGTGGTTAATAGTATTTCTCTTAGTAAGTAGTTCACATTTGTATATTCACCAGGTATACTCTTGTAGATCTGTTTAAAAGAGCTATGTTGAGTGTGAGTACAGGGTAATTGTTAACGTATATATTGGCAATTGCAACTTATAATGTTTAAATTCAAGTCTGCTGGTTTTCTTTTCTTCAATAATTGAAAGAGAATCCTAAAATTCAGAATAAAATGAAAAATAAATGCAATTAACAAAATAAGTAAAATAGCAATTAAACTAAAGAAAAAAGTAAGAACAAAGTGAACAAGTATAGAAGATAAACGTTAAATATAAATATAGATATAAAAGCAGATCAGTAAATTGGTATATTTAATATACTACTGAACTAATGACAATTTATTTAAGTCCAACATGGCAACATGGCAACGCATTGTTTACACAACACTACGTATGAGCATTCGCATTTAACTTGTAAATTATGTAACAGAATTGGAAGGTAAAACAAACGGAAGATAAGCTGATAACCTTTTATGCAGCTAAAGTTCATTACAGATAAGAGTATAAGGACAAAGGGCTATTAAGCCTGTATTGATTCTCCAGTTATAGTGTCACTTATTCGCAGGAATAACACGTGTTATTGTTCTGGGTCTATGTTATTGTAGACATAACGATGGCAACCAGAAAAATAATCTTTGCCGCTAGTGAGCGCAACAAGGACCCCATTCTTCAGGTACTCGGGAAATACTTATCCTGCAGCGAGCTGATGCGCTGTCTCGAGCTGGCTTCGGGAACAGGGCAACACGTCACTTACTTTGCCTGTCATTTTCCAAACACCTTTTTCCAACCGTCAGACTTTGACTCGGCGAATGTAGCCAGCATTGACGAGTACATCAAGGAGTCTCGGCTTGCAAACGTCAGACCTGCGCTACTTGCAGACGTCCTGGATCCGATACCGGCGTGGAATTTACCATTCCTCGAATGGGATGTTATCCTTAATATCAATATGATACACATATCACCATGGGAGTGCACTGTTGGGCTATTTCAGAAAGCTGGAAATTTGCTGAAGAATGGTGGACTCATGTTTACCTACGGGGCCTACGCAATTGAAGGAAAGATATTTCCTGACAGCAATGTGCAGTTTGACGCCGCTCTGAAAGCGTCGAATCCGGCGTGGGGGCTGCGGGACATTGAGGATTTGAAGAAGCTAGCAGCGGAAAACTGTATAACCCTGGAAGCAATCGAACCTATGCCCTCGAATAATTATACGCTTGTTTGGAGGAAAACAGTAATATAAATGAAATGATGTAATAGTAATACATGACCAAGAAAAAAAAACTGTTTTCATATTTTATCGAGAGATGGCGATTTCTTTTTAGTACTACTACTTGGTTGGAATTCACTTTAAATAACATATATTAACAATAACACATAATCGATATATCTGGAAGCATCTTTGATATACAGATAGATTACCTTATCGATATTCAATACTCCAATCAAAACGATATCGATTCAATAAATTGAGCTTAGAGAAACATCGATATATTATAGTTTCAATATCGATATGAGAGCCTTGTAGAAGAAAGTAATCGATACCGATTTTATTATCGATTTAAGATCCTTATTGTACGATAACACTACGATAAACGATAACGTAAGATATATTGAAACACACATAAGCATCAGTATATCGAATTACCTTCTCCTCGGCTTATAAGTTAACTACCTGTGAAAGTATGTAATGCATTTAATCGAAACTTAGTTTAAAGTTTTCCCGCTAGGTGGCCCTGTTCACCAGGGACGTCTGCAACTGTCAAATGACATTTTGTAAACAAGAACTCCAGTACCGTCACTCAGATATACTGCTTAGACGCAAATCTCGACAAGATGACCGTTTATAACATTTATATATTTGATCGTCAAGGCCAGCTAATCTACTACGGCGAATGGAGTCGCAAGAAACAGTCGGGGATGACCAAAGAAGAGGTAAGCAAACACTCAAATTCCGTTCAGACTCGCCTACTTTCTCCTACTACTATTTAGTTTGCGGAAACGATAACGGTAATAATGCTTACGATAGTCTTTAATTATCATGTACATCGCTTGTACTCTGTGTGACCTTTTCATTAACGCAGTTACTGCTTGGACGTTTGCCAAAGTCGACAGTCGGCAACGTTGCCTTTGCTTCGGCTTGTGTAGAACTGACCGTTCTGTTTCTAAGAGGACGTTGTGGAAAATCCGCACAAAACTAAGACCATTCGAGTCAATGTTGTCATCAAAGGTTCCACTGCATTGGACATGTTTTGCCTTCAAACTTAACGGGTCTATAGGATCGGCAGCAGTCTTGATTAGCGAGAGTCGGCTAGTTGAAACTTGACTAGTCTGAGATTCAGCAACAGGGCCAGTTGAGTAGCCAACTCGCCCGCTAGTCAACAGATGGCTTGCCAGATAATTTGCTAATAAACTTGTTTAGCCAGAAAGTTGGTTAATAAAAACACTCTTTACAGAGACCTTCATTCGCTACGTAACTTATTGGCCCAAGTGCGTATAAGATCCGGTTTAAATTATTCGCCCAGTGTAATGTGAATTTCCTTTGTTAATACTCTGAAATGATAAACGTCAACTTTAAACTATTTTAGCATCGTAAAGTGGAAATGAAATCCAGTATTGCAATTTTAAGGATTGGACGATATCCTGACTTGTTCGTATCGATATCTGAACATGAAATCGATATATATAATATGGTACCGATTTGATATACAATGTTAACACTGATGGGCCAATATTTTTTATATTATATGTCCAATAAAAAAACAGTACGTTTTTTTCCAAATCAAAGTATCAGTCCGTGACATTGGATTTGATATATCACGGCTAACTTGTCTGGTATTTCAACATTTCAAGACTGAATATACCAAAATATATCAAAACATTTTCAGTATCAAGATATCAGTATCAGAAAAAATAACTCATTTTTGAAAACTGATATTCGATTACGATATATCATGTTGATCAATCTGATATATCAATATTCTTATATAGGGGATTTGACAAAATGCATTCAGATAATGTAGTCAACCAAACTGTCAACATTATTAGCAAAAGTGCTTCTTTTTGAAGAAGTATTTGGTATGAAAAACAATGGCTAAAACTGTCTTTTGCAATGTGACATAATGAAACATGTTAAAACACCAAATACGTTTGAATAACAGAAATTACTGCCTTGTTCATATGATCTCTTACTGTGACACATGCGATTACAACAATCCAATATATCAAATCTAAGTTGATAAATCACCCAATCCTGCTTACCGTAACACGTAGCATCAAACGTTTACGGGATTCACGTAATTCCATACTTCGGTTACCCAGAGGAATCCCTGCAAGTTTCCTCCAACCTTTTGAGAAATCAAGGACCCGGGAGATACAACACATGTCCTGTATGCATGATAGAGAATTAATGAGAGCAACTTCCTAAAAGGGTATTACCACATCCGTGTACAGTCTAGAGCAATATAAAAAAGGTTCTTGCTGGGGAAAAGTTGATTGCTTATAGCACCCACGTTTTCAAAGATACAACTTTCAAAAAAATGTACAGTATAGAGCTGGTAATACTCTATACACTAGTAAAGTTTCGTTTGAATCGGATTGTTAGTTTGGCCAGAATAAAATCCTAAAGTATGCGAATTTCTATCATCCCCACCGTTCATGACCCTTTTTTCGCTCTAGATTGTACTCGGTAGCATTCATTCTGGAAGCTGCTGGACCAATCACAGCCGTGCACAAAAAGAGGAGAAAATTAAAACACGACATTGATATTCGACACTATTGGAAAGGAGTTTTCACGACTCGACCGCTTTTCCTCTTGTCCGCTGTTTTGCCACACACTCCTCGTTTTAATAGTGCGAATACCTTTTTTCTCCCTGTCTGACGTAAAATCGAGATTTGAATCTCTTTATCTTAGTTTAATTCTATTTAGCATAAGTTAGATTTGTACCTTAGCGGCTTTTGGTTAAAAAGCTGCAGCTGCTTCTCGCCCCCCTTTTTCCGTGAGATGGGATGTTTTAAGCTGAAATCAATAGGCATTGAGGAGTTGATTCCAACTCACTTTGGGCGTAGGAGAGCGCTGGACTCTCCAGTTGAACGCATTGGCTGATGCGGTAATCGTCTTAAAGAGAAACTGTATGCAGTTCATTGTCTAGTCAGGTTGTAAAGGACGGCCCGGTAAGTACCTTGAGTGTTTTGGAACTCTAAGTTTTAATTCACGAGATTGTAATGTTTGAATTTGTTGTTTGATTACAAATGAGCTTAGTCATTAATTGTTATTATTACATTGATATTATTGTTGATGTTATAATTATTGTTACAAATATTTAAACAGATTTTTGTAAAAGGCATCACTGAATTGGTTTTTAAAAGGGTGTTGAATTGATCGTTGATCTGATTTAATTAATTGATTAAACATAGTACTACCCTCACCGAGGAATAGTTTGCCTCCATTGCTTTCTTTTCTGCACCACAGTACAGTACTTACGTAGCTATAATTCAGTTTTAGTGTTCGCGATTTTAAACTCTCTCTCAGTAGGTAGTTTTAGGTAACCTGGCTTTGTCTGCCGTACTTTAGATCCAATTTAAATAATGTTCAGTGAATGAATTGTCTTTGTTATTTGCTATGTGTGTTTGTGAGTAGCAATCGAATGAAGATTATTTGAAAATTATTCATTAGCTGGAAAAATTGCAATTGACAAGAGGGCGAAATATCGAGTAGACTCATATTCGTCACGTGGGTACGCAGTTGAGTCGAACGCCATTGAAAAGAGCGACAAAAGTTGAGTCGACTCATGTACGACACGTGAGTACGTAGTTAAGTCGACCGCAGTTGGAAAGAGCGTCAAAAGTTGAGTCGACTCATGTACGAAACGTGGGTACGCAGTTCAGTCGACTCATGTACGACACGTGGGTACGCAGTTCAGTCGACCGCAGTTTAAAAAAAAGTGTCAAAAGTTGAGTCGACTCGTATGTGACTCATAAGTACGCATTTGATTGGTCCACAGTTGAAAAGAGCGCGAAAAGTCAAATCGACTCATATGAGTCATAAATACGCATTTGATTGGCCCACAGTTGAAAAGAGCGCGAAAAGTCGAATCGACTCATATATGACTCATAAGTACGTATTTGATTGGTCCGCTGTTGAAAAGCGCGCGACAAGTCGAACCGACTCAAATGTGACTCTTAAGTACGCATTTGACTGGTACGCAGTTGAAAAGGGCGCGAAACGTCGGATCGACTCATGTGCGTCACATGGCGGGGCGAGATGGTGGGGCGAGTTGGTGGGGGCGATTTGGCAAGGGCGAGTTGGCAAGGGCGAGTTGGTGAGGGCGAGTTGGTGGGGAAGAGTTGGTGGGGGCGAGATTGTGGGGCGAGTTGGCGGGGCGACATGGTGGGGCGAGATGGCTGGTTGACTCGCCCGCAATGGAAAAGAGGGCGAATCATGCCCGGACTTGTTTGGCTCCCATGTTAAGAGATAGGAAACCGATTTAACATAGAAACAGATAGGGAATTTGAAAAGGTGGGGAGAAAAACGGGAAAAACAAAAAGAAGAAAAAAAAACGATGGAAAAAAGTGAACAATATGTCTCCATGCTGTTAAGCAATGGAGACAATTAAGGGATGAAACACGAGGCTAATCTTAAAATTGTGTTTCGAAACAACACTATCAATTCACTATTATTATCAAGAAGTGATTGTTACATCGTGATGGAACATTAAAATATGTTTAGTTGCTTTGAATTGCATTATCTCAATTATATTATTAATTATCATGATTGGAATTTGCTCTTAAAAGTCTACTGTTATCAATTAATTATTAATATTGTATCGTTGCTATCATTTTTATTTTGATTAAAGTCGCTTTTGTACAAATATTATACGTTGTTACACAACTGTTATTATTTCAACATATAATTGTAACTTTCATCAAAAGTTGGAGTAATTAATAGAAAACGAGTGTAAGATGTAAAAGGAAAGTTAAGGTGTCGCGTGTTATTGCAATCTCATTTTTGGCGAGAACGCTATTCTTCTTGACCGGCCTATTCACCGAGGTAAAATCAATAATGATCGATGGACCCGCACATAAGCCTGACGTTTCTTACGAAGTGATGAAGCTAAAGAAAAATAATTTATTCTTGATNGCGAAGGCCGGCGCCTCTAATGTTTACCCACGGTGACGCAAACAAATCGAGTCGACTACCTAGTCGATTCTAACTCGAAATACGACAATCTTATAGACTAGTATGTTATGTAATATAATATAAAATCATACTCAATATTGAAGCTGAATTGAGTCGATAACACCGTCTGTCTATGTTGATTTTAACCTAAAGTTGAGATTCTAACTAATTGCATGGGGCTTGATAGAATGCTGACAATTCAAAATGGGGTTGATTGATTGAGGGTGAGCTCTGATAGATAGATAGATAGACAGATATAAAGATTTGTGAATAGATAGATATATAGATAGATGTGCTATTTAAAGGAAAGAAGACAGATAGGTTGGTACATATGGACTGGTAGATAGATAGATAGATAGTTACATAGATAGATATACAGATAGACAGATGTATGGTAAAGAGATTGGTAGAAAGACAGATAGGTAAATAGATAGATCTGTAGGTAGGTAGATAGATAGGTAGATAGATAGATAGATAGATAGATAGATAGATAGATCGATAGATAGATACATCGATAGATCGATAGATCGATAGATAGATGTATAGATACATAGATAGTTAAATAGATAGATAGATTGATTAGGTAGATAGATAGATAGATAGATAGATAGACGTCTAGATAGCTAGGTTGATATGTAGACTGGTAGATAGACAGTCAGGATTAACTTAGTGTAGAATTCTGCACTTGTCTCTTACTTAACTTATATATTATCCAATAACTGTTATTTTGTCCCAGAGTTGAGATCATTAGCTAATTACGTGGGGTTAGATAGAATGCTGAAAACTTAAAGGTGAAATAACCATGAAGCCAAACCGAGATTTAAGATTAATTTCTTAGCTTTAATGTGCGGCCTTAAGTTGTATCTTCTTTTGAAAACATCATAATTAAATTAGATAATATTATGTTGTCCAATTGTATTATATATTCGCATGTCTTAATTACTACTGATGTTCTCTATTATTGCTAATACAGAGTTAAATATAATAATGTTTATAAGTAATTAGAATGGAATTTTGTTTAGCAGAAGCGGATTCGCATTGTTTTACGATGCCATATATAATTAAGTTAATTTAAGACGTAAATAGTCCCATCATTGTTATTGAATAAAGTAAGGCACTGTGTTAATTTATACGAGTATGTACTTTCTCCTAGGATACTGTGTTATGCTATATTCACAGTGTTATATTTTGATTCAACACATCCAAGTAGGAAATTAAACAGTCAATTTTTTTTAGAACTAATGTTAATACGGAGGAGTAGCTTGATGAGGTAATGTGATGATGAATTACAATGTTGTTCTTATGGGGGAGAAATGAAAAGTTGGATAAAATATGCCGCGGTCGGCGCCACAAGGCGGGTTTAGCAGGTCATTTGTATGGAGTACTAATTTCCGGATGATTAGCCCGAGAGGATGGGATCTGCGCCATCCTTGGTTTTCGCCCCACTCTGAATAGTTAATGAAAAAGCCCCGGTAAGAGTGGCATACGTGAGAAGGAGGGCTGCTAATGGTTACTCTGAATATTCGGTGTGCCTTGCTTTTGCGCCCCTTTAATCCTTTTAAGCAACTAATTATATCGAACCACAGCAGCCCCCATCACGCCGCCCGATTGTCCCACCAGTAGCAGCATTACAAGCGCCGCCAGTCATGATTAATGAATGAGATTGCCTAATTCTCCAAATTTTACCCTATTGTCACTTCTTTGGAAAAACAACATGTCGGTATGAGTGAAGTGATGAAGAAATGACAAACAGTAAAGCGGTGATAGTATCGATTGTTTTGATTCGTTATAGATAGATAGATATATAGCTAGATAGGTAGAGAGATGTATATAGATAGATAGATAGATAG
>JAIQCU010001774.1:0-16634 GCA_022114935.1 Leptestheria dahalacensis
TCACTCAGTAGAAGATGTTGTGGGTGGCTCCAAAGTAGGCAAAGGTGGGCGTCAGGAGTAGTGGTGGAGTGGTAGAAACAGTGCCGGTTTTGAATTATCACTATTACAGCGCAGCCCAGGCTTTTTTAAAAAAAATGAAATTGTGAGTGGGTGGGACATCAGGGTCAGAGGCATATTGTTACTTAGTGTTCACCTTAAACTGAGTGGGATGTTGTAAGCATTGGGTGGGAAATCACCCCCCTAATTGATATGCAAAAATTAATAGGCCTCTAAGGGTGACCACCCGTTCCAGAAAGTGGACATGTGCCGAATCACAGACACGGCTAGCATCGTCAAGTAACAGAGATGTTCAGGTCTCCGACTCTTCGGCTGGGGCCACCCTAGAACTCCACGAAGCATTCTGCTTCGTACCACCCCCCTCTGGGCACCACTGCAAATAACCAACGAAGGACACAGGTCATGGAAGTTAGAAGATTCGAGTGTATTACGCGGAAACATTCAGAATTACGTGCAGAATAACTATTAAAAAAAACTTAAAGTATCAGTAAAAGTAAAAAAGAAAATAGGCTAGAGTGAAAGCCTTGCCTCGGATGACCATTAGTGTGTTCACTCTTTGCCTGTGTTCTCTCTGGAAACATTATTGGGGACTGACTCAACCTTGGACCAACAAGAGCTCTGTCTAAGTACATAATGGGTCACCCTAGGCTTGACCTGATCCAGAAAAACGGTGCGAAGGAGGTGCTATTAATCTAGAAAATGGAGCGTTAAGCTTGCTCATGCTTAAAGAATCGAATTAAAGGCTTTTATTGGCTGTTTGATTTCGTACAAACACGTGTCCTAGTAACGGCGGCCTCGTCTTACCTCGTTTTCTAACTTGTTGATATGACGTACGCTTACGCTCATTCTCCATGAAAGATGAACTTCGATTATCTTAGCCGCGGTTACGCTCCCATTATGATGCGCTCCCTTTTAGAGCAAAAACGACGATGCGCCCACCTCCCACCATCAAGTAGTTATTTCAAGCGTTGTTTAGATAAAGAAACTCCAAAACTGGTTTTACTAGATATTAATAACCGATCCCAATCCAATCTATATAAACACAGCAATGGTAGGTGGACGGTGTAGGAAATAGTGCTATCTTGTTTTCTGTCTGAAGCTTTTCATCGGGAAATCTATGGACATATAGGATCATCGTCAAAAAATCGTCATTGACAAAAACTTCTGGAGTTTTGAATAGGGGATTGCAGCCACGTATCCGGAAAGAGGTGGAAACACATAAAGCCTAGGAAGGAGGAGATTATTCTTCAACCGAACAGAAGAATCAGAGTACACAAGAGGTAAAGGCGAAAATGAAAAGTATTACGCCTGAGTTTTATATAAAGCGTCCCATCGCCGATTATACCACGTGCGTTTACCTACGTACCAGTTATTGCCTAATTAGCCGATAAAATCTGGCCTTTTCTAAGCGTCGTCAAGACTTAAGCGCTTCTTCTACTTGCCTTTGTAAGCTCTTAGGGTGTATTGTTACATCACGTTCACCTCGTGTACGCCTATGTTACGCCTAAGTGAGTTAAGAGTCATTCAATGGTCACTACTTTGTAGGAAGTATAGTTGCATTAAAGTGATCCTAAATGTTCATTGAGTTCCCCTTATGAGAGCTCCAAATAGACACAGTTTTCTGTTTATTACAGTTCTGTTATTATTAGTCGACGGCGGATTAAACGCCATTGCTGCGTTTACAAAAAGCTTGCGTTGGAACCGTTAATGAATATCGATTTTTTTTCTAAAACCAACTGTGAATCTTTCGCATCAATGTCTTTTATCGCTAGGACTTCCTTTATACTTATTTTTTGAATTTTTCGTAGTTAAATAAACGCGTCAAGTAATTAACTCATGGTGGAAGGTATTGCTGATTAGAGGGAGTGAAGCGCATCTTGCATAGAGAATGAGCGAAAAAAGCGAGTTCTCATAGAAGTTCAAGGCAGAAAAAGCATCGGTGGAGGGTATCCATATTTTACAACACCCATGAGAATATCTCACCTGGCTGCTAAACTAACTTTTTAAATTTTCAATTTACACTTCAGGTCTCTCATATAACAAGGACACTTTATATCGCAAGCAGTATGCAAAACGACTAATTATATACCGTCCGTGTGTACAGAATGAGGGTACATAAACCTGACAAGTGAAAAGCTTGTTTTGAAAGTGCATACAAACAATACTATAATAACTCTCACATTCGGCTGATCATACAAGTGACTTAAAAATGTACAAAAGAGATCGACTTATCCACAGCAAAATTTTCGTAGCAAGCAAAACCAGCAGTACTATCCTTAGTTATATGACGGTTGAAAGCAACGTATCTATGCGTACATACACGCAAGGTATTACATGGTATGATGGCAAACAAATGATGGCTGATGACAACAATAAACGAATGCGGAAATTCAAGATAGATTTAGCCCATCTGATGGCCAGTTGCACTGTTGGGTTGTAATTTTATCATTTCTGTCAATTAAATTTTCACCAAATACTATTTGACACATAGATTAACAAAAAGATATTTTCGATTTCGTGACATGGAAACTAGCTATACTGATTACCAGTGTTATGCACCAGTAGTTACATGTCAGGCTTTGGCGAGTCGGAAGAACCGAAGTACATGCAGAAGATTCTATAAAAGCGCTGCATGCAACAATTTCAACATGCAACAGGCCCTCAAGCATGCAGCGTGGGACGTTGTTAAAGTTCAAATTGTGTCATGATTTTTGAACTGGTTATCAAGCACTGGTAAATACTGCATTGAGAAATTGTATGTGCTGTTAAGCTGCGTTCAAGAGAAGTGCGGTCAGTGGATTCAACGCTGGCACTCCGGCCAGTGGAGGGACTTGGACCTTTAGCCTTTAATTTACTTGCAAGCTTATCAAAAACCAGAAATGTAAATAGATCTTAAAAATTAATATATAAATTATTTAATATTTCAATATTTAATTAGTAAAAAAATAACAAAAAGATCAATTCCTGTCTTTTTATATTTCCTGGACGTGTCCCCCCCGGACATTATCAACACTTTAAAGAGCTTGTAATGGAACTGACCCTTGCATTTCACATGAACCGTAATAATTTGTTCCGTCTTAATATTAATATTTTTTTCAATTAGTTCAACAACACAGTTGACTGGCAAGCAAAACGGTAGAGAATAACGCTATGTTGACCATAGGGGATGTCATTGCGCGCTGGTATATCCAGTTTTCGGCATGGTTACAAGTTGCCGAATCTTTATGACGATGTTATGTCCCATAATATAAAGCTTCTTTCTTATTTTTGACGCACACTTGTCGAGAAAATATTTTCTTCCTAGCAGACTATATGACGATGCTGCTTGCCGTGATTGTAATGACCCTAGTTCGCAGAAGAACTCAAACCCATCTTATTAGATACCGATTAGGTACCAAATGTACCAAATTACCCAGAATTGTAATTTTAAGGACGGAATAACTGATATAAGAAAAGATTGTTACGATATTCAAGTAGGACAATGACGACTCCATTGTTTATTTTTAAAATATATATACGAACTGTAGGCACTTGGGTTAATAAATTATGTCGGAGATTATTATATCCAAAAACCTGCCAAGTCACCAAACAATGCTTATGTTATAATTGATTTTAAGTTATCATGCGTCTGCCAATTAAATCTATTGCAAGATTTAATAATCTACTAATATAAGTCGCTGGATGTCTGGATGGATCTGTTCCTAGATCCCAGCCGAACAAAAACTGAGTACTTTTAAAAGGGCTGTAAGCTTTCAGGATATATTTTTCAGCTTTTTTTGGCGCTAAGAAAAATCTTAAAATTGTCAAATCTGCAATTCACATGCAAATTATACGATGAAAACGAAGAGACATAATTTTTTACTCATCAGAATCGAGTTTCCGTGTTAATTTACGTCAGACTAGCAATAAGATACACAAGTGACCTTTAAAAAACATTAAGTTGAGCTCCTCGGTTAATCCTTATAAACATAAGAGGCTAGCTTCTGGCGAAACTCTAGGGTGAATGGGGTCTTGTCTAGCTTAATTCATCTAGGGACCACATAGGAAAAAAGCATGCTAAAATTTACATTCTGAAACATCTAGTCAGGACACATTAGACAATCTTTATTTATCAAAAAGTGTCCTCAGCATGATGCACCAAGTTGCTTGTTCTCCAGTGTTTTCAAGATTTTTTTTACGGAGAATAATTGTATGCAGTTTCCTAACCATTTGACGAAAGCGTTCTCTGCTACGGCAGCAGGCCGGTAAGACACCTACTACTATTACTACTACTACTACTACATATGGTTAGGAGAAATAGCAGGTTTGGCCCGGAAACCCAATTACTATAGCATTCGCACAGGTAAACTGTAGGCAAAGACATGCCATCTATGTGAAGCAAAGACTTGCCAAGAAAGATTTATTGGAATCCGAATATATGTCTTTACAGAAACGAAGTTGAAAATACAGCCAATGTCTTTTTATCATGCTTGAAAACGTTATATTTAAACCAACACCTTTTTAAAAAAAACTGAAACAGCAGACTAAAATTGATAAATGCGAGTTGTAATAAACAAGAAACAGAATAGAAAATATATTCAGATGAATCTGAATAAATCAAAAATGCTAATATTTTTGCAGTTTTTATTTTGATTTGCGATTCCGCAGTGTAAACCAACTAAAATGAAAATAACCAACGACAGACTAAGTACTAGTTTGCGTAGATACAGTAGTACAGTCAGTCGCAGTTGACGACTCAGTTGAACTATCAGTCGTTGACGCAGTTGACGAGTCAGAAGACGAAGCAGAAGAAGAATCTGTTGAAGAGTCAGTAGAAGAGACTGTTGAAGAGTCCGATGACGAGGCGTTTGAAGAGTCAGTGGATGAGACTGTTGAAGAGTCAGTGGATGTGGCTGTTGAGGAATCTGTTGAAGAGGCTGTTGAGGAATCAGTAGAAGAATCAGTAGTTGAGGCCGTTGAAGAGTCAGTAGATGAGGCTGTTGAAGAGTCCGTTGACGAGGCGGTTGAAGAGTCAGTGGATGAGGCTGTTGAAGAGTCAGTTGAGGAATCGGTAGACGAGACAGTAGAAGAGTCGGTAGATGAGGCGGTTGACGAGTCAGTGGACGAGGCAGTAGACGAATCAGTAGACGAGGCTGATGAAGAGTCAGTGGACGAGGCTGTTGAAGAATCAGTGGACGAGACTGATGAAGAGTCAGTTGAAGAGTCAGTTGAAGAGGCTGTTGAAGAATCAGTAGAAGAATCAGTAGATGAGGCTGTTGAGGAGTCCGTTGACGAGGCGGTTGAAGAGTCAGTGGATGAGGCTGTTGAAGANGTGGACGTGGCAGTAGAAGAGTCAGTGGACGAAGCTGTTGAAGAGCCAGTGGACGAGGCTGTTGAAGATTCAGTTGACAAGGCTGTTGAAGAGCCGGTTGACGAGGCAGTAGAAGATCCGGTAGATGAGGCTGTCGAAGAGTCAGTTGACGAGGCTGTCGAAAAGTCAGTGGACGAGGCAGTAGAATAGCCGGTAGACGAGGTTGTCGAAGAGTCAGTAGACGAGGCTGTTGAAGATTCAGTTGATGATGCTGTTGAAGAGCCAGATGACGAGGCAGTAGAAGATCCGGCAGACGAGGCTGTCGAAGAGTCAGTGGACGAGGCTGTTGAAGAGCCAGTAGAAGAATCAGTAGACGAGGCTGTTGAAGAGCCAGTAGAAGAACCTGTAGATGAGGTTGTTGCAGAGTCAGTGGACGTGGCAGTAGAAGAGCCGGTAGACGAGGCTATCGAAGAGTCAGTGGACGAGGCTGTTGAAGAACCAGTGGACGAAGCTGTTGAAGAGTCAATTGACGAGGCTGTCGAAGAGTCAGTGGACGAGGCTGTTGAAGAGCCGGTAGACGAGGCTATCGAAGAGTCAGTGGACGAGGCTGTTGAAGAGCCAGTTGACGAGGCTGCTGAAGAGCCAGTTGACGAGGCAGTAGATGAACCGGCAGACGAGGCTGTCGAAGAATCAGTGGACGAGGCTGTTGAAGAGCCAATTAATGAGGCAGTAGAAGAGTCAGTCGAAGAGGCAGTAGAAGAGCTGGTAGACGAGGCTGTCGAAGACTCAATGGACGAGGCTGTTGAAGAATCAAATGACGAGACAGTAGACGAGGCTGTTGAAGATTCAGTGGACGAGTCAGTAGATGAGCCGGCAGACGAGGCTGTTGACGAGTCAGTGGACGAGGCTGCTGAAGAGTTAGTTGAAGAGGCAGTAGAAGAGACGGTAGACGAGGCTGTCGAAGCGTCAGTGGACGAAGCTGTTGAAGAGGCAGTGGATGAGGCTGTTGAGGAATGTGTTGAAGAAGCTGTTGAAGAACCAGTAGACGATGTTGTTGAAGAGACAGTGGACGTAGCAGTAGGCGAATCGGTTGAAGAGGCAGCCGTACTTGAGGGCGTCGTACTACTGCTGAGTGTCGTTATTGTTGGACGACTTGTCGTTGTTATACGTCGGGTAGTTGTCCTAGGTCTCGTTGTTGTCCTACTGGTTCTACGCCTTGTAGTAGTTCTACGTCTTGTAGTTGTTCTACGCCTCGTAGTGGTTCTACGTTTTGTAGTTGTTCTACGCCTCGTAGTAGTTCTACGTCTTGTAGTTGTTCTACGCCTCGTAGTGGTTCTGCGCCTCGTAGTGGTTCTACGCCTTGTCGTGGTTCTGCGCCGTGAGGTCGTTCTACGCCGCGTGGTACTTCTTCGTCTGGTTGTTGTTCTACGTCTTGTAGTTGTCCTACGCGTAGTTGATCTGCGCCTGGTAGTAGTGATTGCTCTTACGTTTCCCAGACGATTGTGGTCATTTTTTGCGTCACCAAATATACGAGCAATTAGCCAGTGGTTTCTTAGCATTTCGTACATAGAAACATTTTCTGTTTGTTTTCCGTCTGGTGCTTTCTCCAGTTCGTTTGCATCTTCATACTTATTGAGAGGTTCCTAAATGGCAATCATTATTAGAATGGGGAAAACACAGTATCTGAAGTTGTGCTGTAAAAATTTTCGCAATCCTTGGTTAAAGACGGTTTAAAAAAAAAAAACTTAATTTACCTTACAATAAAATTTGAACTTTAGCACATTTAAATGTTGGAATATACGGTCTGGCCTCGTCTGAAAATTAGTTGTTTTTGTATTTGAAATAAGATAAAACACCTAAACTGGTTGGACAGTCTCATATTAAATTTGCAGCAATTTAGTCAAAAATGCAGTGTCAAACACTGTACTGTGCTGCAGTCGTTCCTGTTTCTGTTTAATTTATAGAGAGGATACAGTAGGGCAAGGTTAAACATATGGAAATACGTGAATGAAACTAAATTCTAATGCCATGTCTATTTTAAGAAAATGTTCTACCTCTCCCAGTACCGAAGACACTGCTGTGAAACCAATCAGGAGTAAGAGGAGGCAGCAGCTTAGGCGTTTTGTCATTCTGCAGCATTGGCCTCTTAACGCTTCGATGCTTGTGAATACCTTCAGTTACTTGCACTGGAACAAGTTTCCTTCTATATATATGTCTAGTTCACTTACGTATCATATCCTTTGCACTGACGCCATTTAATTAATTTATGAAATTAATGACTGGTTGTAGTATCCCACTTGATCGCAAAATAGCACCTTTGTTACAAATTCAATTTACACCTTTCCATCTAGAAACAAAAGTTAGTCTCATCTAACCTGACGACATGCGAAGTATGCTATTGACAAATTGGGGCCGCAATTTGTTCATTTCTTTTCATTTTCATTTTTCATTTTCATTTTTCATTTTTGGGCGTTTCATCTACAATTATTTGTTACTGGCCCAAATAAACCAATAGCGGCCTATATCCAGGCCAACAATCTCTTCGAATTTTCTTCAACGTTAACTGATATACACTGAGTACATTTATTGCTCACATATGCCCACGAAAATAAGTAATTGTTTGGTATTGTATATTCGTGTATTACAAGATTAGGAACAAACATTACTACATTAATAGTTTTCTTTGAATCCTGAAATTAATGAACTGCTAACATTCCTGAAATTACTTAAATTTACACCAAAATTTTCATTGTATAATGCAGTGAACCTTTAGTGGGTCACTTCAGTGCACGTGATCGCACGTGCAGCGAGCCACCTGTATTGTTACGACTGTTGGAAACCGTGTCAAATAACTTTGAGACCTTATCGTCCGCTTCGTGTCAAGCGTGGGGTAATGGAGATCAAATTTTAGCCTGACATTTGATGCAGGAAAAAAACATCAAACAGGACAGCGTTATAAGCAAAGTAACTGTACATGCAATTGCAGGAATATATAATGTACAGTTTTACGTTGCAACCATACGTGATACGATTCGTCTATCCTGCATTTCAGTTACACTCCGGAATGCTAACAGCTATACAAATAATAATATTATGAGATCCTGAAAGTCATCATTGTTTGAACTACTGCAAGTTTTAGTATATCTTTTTCAATAAAACTTGAACACTATGTAATGCGGAAACATTCATGTCTTATTCCCATCAAAATTTTTGCCTCGTACGCTGCCTCCCTTAATGTACATGTAGAACTACATACGTAATGTACCACATGATCTTCAAGGCCAACATTACTCAATAAATCGTATGGATACTCTGCGTGTCAAGTAAAATTTTAGTGTGTGGCATGCTTCCATTTAATTTTCACTGCGCTTAAGTCGTTTAAAAACTTCTATCGACTTTTATCGATCGGTAAGAGCAAGTTATAGCCTCGTTATTTATATAACTAAAGCTCTTGCTGGTGGCCCGGATTGCGAGATATCTGTAAAAGACCTGTGTTTCAGTTGAAAGTGTGGTGGTTTATACGATTCGTCAAGTTACGTATGACTGTGAAGAATTGAATGTAAAACACAGTACCACTAAAATACGTCACAAAAACGGATCAACTGTTCCTTACCATTTGCTTTACTACATGTTCTTATCGTTTAAAATAAAACTGAGGGAGAAATTGTTGATTTAGACGAACTAGTGTTCAATTTTAGTGAGAAGAAGGCTGCTGAGGCTGCTGGTTGGTTCCATACGAAAGCCTTGGTTAAGGCACTTAATGAATCAGATATTAAATTAATATACTTTGTACTGGGTGTTGCCAGTGTAATAAATAGTATGATATATTCAATGGTGTAAATGATATGTAATATGTTTACTTATAGATTCAAGCAGGCTCCGTTAAGAAAAATTCATACTCGTGACAGTTTCAGTAGCTTTTTTTCGTTTCAGGTTTTAATTTCAGATGACATTGCAAGGTAGAGTTTTTACTGAAATAGTAAACGCGAGTCTTATTACTGCCTATGTCCCTTAAAGACATAAGGTAAAGACGAAATAGGAAAGAGCTCCTACTCACTGCTTGAACCAGTTCGAGCAGAGCATTGTTTTCTAAATGAAAGTAAAGGGATTAGTCAAACAGAAAACATCACAAAAGGTGATACTCATTTTACAGCCTTGTAGATCTGTATATTTGATTATGCATTATTCGTGTTATGTTCATGCAGATATTTTTTTAAGTTCACCTCGGTGTAAGATATATATATATATATATATATATTATATTAAACTTGTTTACCAAAGCCAGCCGTGTTAATGTCTCACACGACTGCTAAAAACATGTGGCGTTAGGAAAAATTAATTAACACTTCTAAGTTGATTGGGGAGAACAATACACTTTGCGTGCAATATGAAGCAGGAATAAAGGTTCCTTAGTTGTGTGTGATGCAGCCGGAAGATTTTAATTCTGTTTGTTTTAATTTTCACATAGAATAGTCTTTAACACAGCGAGTAAAGACTTTTGAAGGCTCCGATGAAGAATTGTTAAAGGGCTTCAGTGGTGTTAACGTCAAGTACTGTTGAGGTTCTGCTAGTCAAATAATAGCAGTTAAGCTACAACTATTAAAATGTGTTGCAAGGCGTATTGTGCATCAGTATAATATAATTGGCAGTACTGGACACCCTCATGGTCATAATCACGTGATCGACATGTGTATAGCCAGCCAGCTGCACTAATTCAGACGTTAGAAAACAGGCTGCTTGTACAAGTGAGTTAAATACGTCACTGGCAAACTAAGAATTAATATATATAACCCACATCATACGCTTTAACCAAGAGCACAGTCCACCTGGTGATGAAACTTGAAATTTGTACAATAGTGTAATGCTGCAACTCCTTTCAGTATATATGAAGCATACGTTTTTAGCCATAATAGCTGGAAATAACACTTAGCAGATTCGCAGTTTTGACATTTTTTCACAGAATCGAATCTTCTTTTCCTGTAGATAAAATCGTACGTACTACCCAGCAGTCAACGACATAATTACCAATGCAGATTAGTTGGTACTTCGATTTAAAACCTAATTTTTATAGTTCTGTTGCTTTTTTTTAATGTAGGGAACTTTGGAAGGGCGTGAATTATATTATCAGGAAAAGAATACGTTGAATTGCGAAGAGTCTTCCGAGTTGAAGCACAGTCGAATACAGTTGACACTCTTCAGATGTTAAGTTGTGGTCTAGTAACATGACTTTGTACTTTACTGTGAACTCTATGCTTCTGCTCAAGTGCTCACAAGACTCGAGCTGATGTCAACGTTTTCTTTCTTAACTGAGGCTTTCATAGCATCCATATCATTCATGGCAATCCGCCAGATCCAAAAAAAACTATTTTCACAATATTTCGAACATGTCTTTAAAGGTACTTTAGACCATTGATTTACTTCTAATTTTATTCCGGATTCCTCGGAAATTCTTCCGTCACAACTCAAATCTCAGCAGAGGCTAAGAACATGCAATATGTGTATGTTTTTCTGTACATATATATGTGTTAAGTTACTAACATTACTTATATTAATTATAATATGTTAGTTATTAGTAAATGTACACGCACATGTAAATGTAATATCATGATTATATACATATATTATTATAAATATTTTCACGAACAGATAAATTTAGCAATTACCATTGTTTGTGAGTTTCAATAAGCAAATACCGCCTTTTGAATATTTGCGTTTTTTAACTACTTATAAACTATTACTAATCCCATAACACTTCGGACTGATTCTAAGTGAATACGTTACCTTGTTGTTTAGCTGTCTGCGAAAGCCAACTGAGGGTTACAGCTTATAGGGCCACTAAATTCTTGTCGTGGCCAGAAATCCTACAATTATTAACAGGACATTGCAGTACTGCAAATTAGCTCTGACCTCACAGTAAGACAATGCAAACAAGTCTATGATTAAATAGGTTCGTAACAAGTGAAGCAGACAACGAGGAAAGTGTTAATAATAGGGACAAAATCTGCCTAAAAGCAGTAAACTATTGGAAAATTTTCCTGCAGTGTTTTCACACGCATAACAAGCGCAGTAAACAACAAAGATGGGGTCTAAACAATCTATGGTGATTCTTAAGGTCTCAGTTGATGAATCAGCAATGTTTTCATGGAACAGACGGTTGAGGAGACGACCGAAGAATCACTTGAAACTGAAACTGAGCTATCTGGGGGGCTGCAGTAGCTGAAATAGTAGGATGAACCACTGTCGTACTAGTTCCAGTGGTTCCTTCTTGTGGTTGTACACGTGGTTGTAGTTCGTGTACGTCCGGTAGTGGTCCTGCGTCTGAGGGTTCTAACTATAGTGTATAGTGGTAAGAAGGTAAGCTTTGACTGAGGTTCAACAGGACATTTCTAAGGTTAACTCAGTTGTGAAACTTTTAGGTTACGAGTCAAGTTGTTACCACATAGGTTTTATGCCTTTACTTCATTGATACTGTAGCAAAGTGTCGGGTTGAAATGATATTTCTACGACAAACTTAAAACCAATCAATATTTAAGTATTAAAGTACTGAATTTCAAGAAAGGTAGGGTTAGCGAAGGTGACCAGGCGAACCACCTGTGTCAATTTTCTGTTGTTAAGATCTACGTCATCCACTTGAGATAGCCAATGGTGTGAGAGCTTCTGTTAGTTATAGGTGTGGCGTATGAACATTGTTACAGAAAAACAGCGCCAACAAACCTTGAATTCGCAAACTTGTTAAATATTAGTTTAAACGTGTGAGAAATAAGACTAAAACTAAATATAATGTCGTAGTTCTTATTCACTGCTTGCAGCTTATAGATTGCAAGATAGACGCTACTCTGCAGGAAAAACTGTGCTATATATAACTGTTGTGGTTTACAACTGATTAATCCAGATATTTGCTAAAGTTGCTTTACTTTGCTCTCATTCATCAATAGTCAACTTGTAGTAGATGCTACTTCTCGAGTATCAATAACATGGCAAGCTCAGTGTTTGATCTGGGAAGCTAATGTTAAAATCAAACAGCCCTGTCAAACAATTTTAGATATCACCGTTAACTTAATATAACTGCTGAGTAGCATCAACTATTGATAGAAACTTCGCATTAAAGGCGATTAGAGACCAAGTGGTTGGATTCTTAACAAAACTGGAATCTTTTTATAAAAGCTGATGAAGTTGCAGATAATTCGATGGACAGATATCACGAATTACCCAATAACTTCTTACGTTCTAACTTCTGACAAATGCGTAGATTGTTATATGGTAGATATTGTGGACGATCTAGGGCGCAGTCAAACGACACTGGAAGAAACGGTTACGCTACCGGTGGAAGTAGCAGATACCCAGAGGGCTGAGGGTTCAGTGGGGAAGGGACTCTCATTACGTTTATTGTTTACATTTTTCCCTTTTGCAAATTTTTTTTACTTTGGATTGTTGAGTCCTGGAACAGTCCTTTTATTAATGTGCCATTTATTCTGAGAAAAGGATCTGTAGCCACGACGCACATATCACAATGGCAATTTGAGAAGTGTGTCTGGAATGACGAAATGCAATTCACACTTTCAACAACTGCGCGCGCCAGCTGCAGTGCACCTTGTGTGCGCACTATCGTCCACGTATTCCAGTAAATTTTTATTCCAATTTGCAACCACATTGTTTTATTTCCTGTAAAAACTGCCATGGGTTTTTCTCAGGTTACTTGTTTTCAGTTCAAAGGAAAAAAAATGCAAACCCCCCTAGAATAAATGTATTAACTCCAAGCGCCATATGTTATATAAGATAATATTCTATCAATCGTCGTGACTCTCGTTCGAAGTTCCCGACTTCTTTTTAAACGTCACAGCCAGTTCCTTGATCTTGGGCATCAGTTCATTCAGCTGGGATCTGTTCTTCGCCGCTTGGTCGGGATCGCCTTTGGCTGTAAGTTCCTGGATCACCAAGTCTGTACAATACAATTCCGTCATTAGTTGCTTGCCATATCAATAAACTTTGGTTTAACTAGGACTTTAATAAGTACAATTACAAGTTAACAGTAACCGAATACTTACTTTGAAACGTAACGAGCAGGTTGGAGGCTTCCGAACTCAAATGCGGCTGGAGAAAGGTAACAATCTGCGGTACGAAGCGTCCGGAGGCGTGAAGAGCAGTCTGCGTTACCGAGTGGAAAATCACCAGCACGGCCAGATGAAGCACCAGCGCAGGATCCTCAGCAGCACCGAGCTGTTCCAGAAGCAGCTGACGATGTGCCGTCCCAGCAGACCTTAAACAATCCATTAGTATCATTTTCAACCAATCATTAAAATTTAAGTCAACTTTTTCAACTAACTTATGTTGACATATAGCTTAATATTTCTGAATGTTTTTAATGTCTTGCTGAATTCGCTATTATTTAGATTACTTTTCTTTTTTCTTGTCGACTTTGCGTAAAGTGATTTCGCAGCTGGTCAGTGCGGATTCCAACGCGCTGACGA
Source organism: Leptestheria dahalacensis (assembly GCA_022114935.1). Taxonomy (NCBI): domain Eukaryota; kingdom Metazoa; phylum Arthropoda; class Branchiopoda; order Diplostraca; family Leptestheriidae; genus Leptestheria; species Leptestheria dahalacensis. Next base: position 13,816 of record JAIQCU010001774.1, read on the forward strand.
AGTCCTCAACCGAAGTTCCCGATAAAGCCTTTTGTACTGAATGCAAGGGCGCGCGCAAACTGGCTGGCAGTTCGTCAATCAGCTTCTGCCTTGAGCTCTAAATGAAACCATTTCGAAATTTGCAAATTACAAAACATGGCTTTTATCTTCTTCTTTTTTTAATCTTTTGTGTTTTGTTTGTAGCATACGTCATTGGCCAGATCCTTGGAATCGACTTCATTGCCCGTGTTCTCTTGCGTAACGTAGGTGAGCACTTCGTTCAGTAGCTCCAAACCGGCCGAGCGTAAAAGATAGCGGAGCAGCTGCTGCTGAACGTCAGCTGACATAAACTGGTGCACGGCTTTCTCCCCTTGGCGGACGGTCTGAAGCAGAGTCTGAATACGGTCCTGGAACTCGCCGTGCGTCCGGCGGCGCTGTCCAGAGGTCGAAGCCACGTACGATTCGAAAGCGGTCCGTGCCGACTCCTGGAAAGTTGCAGTCAATGGCCTAAAACGGGAGAAATATCACTGTAGTAAACTGCAGTATGTCAGCACTGAACGGTATATCAGAGTATGTTTTACAGTATCAATAATTCTGAGTCATTATTTATCGTTTTAAATATGATAATAAAAACCGACCAACATCAGCGTAGCGACCAGCCCTGATATAGTGTTGAGATCATCTACAGTATTTAAATATTAGACACTGTAATATTACCAGTTGTTATAAGTAAATTGGCAACTGATTCAACCAATTAATGACACTAAATTTGTCTGCCAAAAGAACCACCAGTGAGTTCATAAAATCGTCAAAATAAATTAAACTAATTAACATAATTATATACTGCACCATTACCATTTAGTTTGGTTACTTATTTAATATACCGAGTTGTCAGCGAGAAACGATCTCCCGAGTATTTATCAGCGGCCTGAATGCTAATTAACTTATATAGGGGACCTTTCACACAGCTCCCTACTTGAGTAATTTGGCCGCCAGTTCGTGTATCACTTCCTCAGGGGCGTCTTTCAGGGTCTCCTGAGCACTCAGGACCTTGACCATATCGCCCAGCTTCATAAACTCCAGTTCTTGCTGCTGTGAGGTTGACGCGCCGCTGCTGGTGCTGATGCTGCCGTGCGCTTCTTCCTCCTCTGAATCCTCGGCCGAATCGTAGTTCTTTCCTTTCAGGTACTTCTTCTTCACCGACTTGGTTTTCGTCTCGCGTCCCTGAGTTCCCCCGCCAAGTTTCCCCTCGGCAGCCCGGCGGCGGCGGTCGTCTTTGCGGTCCTTCTTGTCGTTGCCTGCGTCAAGATAACGGGATTTTATTATTTCACATCAATCTAAACGTACATCAACATAACAGAAAAGTCTAAACCTGCTTCCTTAGTGACAAGTTACACGTGTAAGTAAGTTTAAAAACCCTTGGCAATGCTTGTTTAATATAATTACGATTACAAATCAACATTTTTTCACATCGACTTGTTCATAATTCAACTTATTCCATCGCTTAAGTGAATTTATTTTAAGTTGCTAGCAAACATTACGTACAGAATAGCTACGACTATTGATGAATCACGGTTAAGTTTTCAGATTTTAGTTCAGTACTGTCTAACCCAGAATTACCTGCTCCACCGCCGCCGGTTTCAGCGCGGGCCGACGCTGTGGTCGATTTCTTGGCTGTCAGGGACCGCACTCCAGCTTGGGCTTGGACGTAGGCACCAGACTTGACAACCTTGTTCCGTAATACATAAAATATTCAAATGATTCAATCAGAATATATAGCAGTTATAATAGAAATATCGATCAAAATTACGTCTTCGGCCTTTTGCTGGATGATGGGTTCGAAAATTCTCTTCAATCCCTGAACAAAGATGTCGCTGGCCACCACCGTGTCCCCAACGATAACTGGCTGCACCATCCACTGCTTTCGGGAGCGGAGAACATCTTCGATCAGTTGACGGGCATCTCTTTCACTGAACACGCTGGGCAATAGTTGCGCTACATCCACCCAAGAAGCAGTGGCCAGGGCTTCGTCGATGGCAGCTTCCACCTGCTGACGCACCGAATCCCCGGCACAGCACGATGATAGAAACACCACGTCGGGAAACTTTTTCTTGATGAAAGATTTCGCGTCACCGACTCCAATGCGCTGAAGGGCATCGTACTCTGTTGTTTTTTTCCAAGATATTGGCTATGTGTTAATTAGACAGTTTCAAGGAAGTATACCGAGATATCCATTCTGCCTGAAGAAGCTCTCGACCCACTCGTTCTGGGCACGCGAATAGCACGCGGGAACGTAGGTGGCCTTGGTGGCCTGTCGCCCACCGCTCAAAGTGCCGTCGAGATGACCCTCACGGATGAGGTCCTCGGCCACAGCTACAAACCAAAACGGAATTCTGTAATTTGCTAACTGAGTAATACATTACGTCGAACAAGTTACCGAAGAAGATGCGTTCGGGGAACTTGTAGTGCGACACAATGGTTGACACAGAAATGGGTTTGGTGATAGCAGACAGAGCCCCTCGGATTCTCGCCTTGTTCCGGGCCAGAAAACCTTCAGTGAAGAAAACACGCGGGTCATTCGTATCTTGTTGGCCTTCGACGAGGGTGCCCAGACGAGAGACAATTTGCTGTAAACAGATAACCAAATTTCTAAATATTGTACCAGACTAACAAACTGGGAACTTACATCCAAGAGGAACTCTGCGGGTAAATCGTACTGTTTGGTTAAATCGTTGACGGATATTTGCCCTGACTGTTGAAGAGTTTCGTTTATTTCTTCGCAGATCCTGTCCAGGTAGAACTTCTCCATCAACTGTCCCAACACGAGGCAGACGTCGGGA
>JAIQCU010001775.1:0-17953 GCA_022114935.1 Leptestheria dahalacensis
CTTCCTATCAACCTATTATTAATTTCTATCAACCTACCTATCCGTCCATCGAGGTCCATATCTAGTAATCTATCTATCGTGAAACTGTCAAGAAGAGGTCAAAATACTATCGTCAACTTGTCACAAGAGGTCAAGCGCCGGCCAAAATTTATGGAACATGCACACACAAAAATAAGCCAACGTCGTGAAAATGATATGACAATGTCATGTTGAAAGTGACACCTTAGACGATACTGCAATGAAATACATTTCAACCTCTGCATTATAGATATCAGTTATGTTCATGACACGTCAATTATACGATACTCTGCAAAATTTGTCATACATCGCTTAGAAAAACAAGTATCAGCCCGATGTCGTGACATTAATCGTGTCGACTGGTTTCTAATCGACACAACATTAAGAAGCGTACTGTACCTTCTCGTCCATTTGCTTTTCGCGTCATGATATTGACATCACAGTGAATCGACTTGAATTCAACTTTCACTTCAAAAAAGAAAACGTATGGTTGTCGATAAGAGGTTCTGAATGAAATCCAGTCAGCTCAATTATCAGCTTGATAAACACTTCTCTAAATGTACGGCGTTTTTCCAATCAGATAGATAGAGCGATAGACAGATAGACAGATGGATAGATAGGTAGATAGGTGGATGAATGGATGGATGGATGGATATATAATAGATAGATAGATAGATAAAGAGATAGATAGATAGACAGACAGACAGATAGATAGATAGATAGATGGATAGATAGACAGACAGACAGACAGATAGACATATATAGAGATAGATAGATAGACAGATAGGTAGGCAGAGAGGTAGTAGACAAACAGATAGATAGATAAAGAGACAGACAGAAAGACAGATAGACAGACAGACAGACAGGCAGATAGATAGGCAGACAGGTAGATAGACAAGCAGATAGACAGGCAGATAGATAGGCAGACAGGTAGATAGACAAGCAGATAGATAGATATATAGATAGTTAAATTAACGGATACAAAATTAACAGTTTCTAGATTCCCATAAACGTTATAAATATGTCAACTATATAACATCATCTACAACATAAACAAACTGCCCTGTAACAAGTTAAATTTCAGTTACGCGGTTCTTCTTCACAGGTGCGGAACTGCAGTCAAGATTAACGATAACAACGCTACACTATAACTCGAGACAGTACTGACTCATACAAATTTTATTTCCCTTCATTATATCGTCGCATATAAAAAGTCCAATATGACTGGCTGCTGGTGATAAAAACTCCCTGGCGCGAAATTGAAAAGAAGAGGAACAAACCGCACGGGGTTTGCAAGTCTGAAAATATTCAAACACTTTAGCCAGAATCTCGTCAAAATCTCTTAAAAATCTCAACAATCCTGAAAATCCCAACAACAACACAACAAAATCGGGGAAAACCTTAAAAATCCCGACAAAATGTTGAAAGATTATCTTCATGGATTTGCGAACCCCTCAGAGGCAACTTTTTACAGCAATTGTTTAATGCAATTGATACAATCTTCCTTTTATTGCCTCTCTCGGTGAAGTGTTTCTAAAAAGAGGAACACTTTGAAAAATGAACAGCTCCGCGGTGAATAAGGCAAGTGGGTCAAGCGCTCACTGAATCAAACTGCCGCACAAGTCTCAGCAGTGAAAGGACTGGGCTTTTCCTTGTATACAGCCGTTTCCATTGATCAGTATTAATCACTGATCAACAACTGAAATTAAGAACATTTAGTGTTACTCTTTCTTTCAGTTTTCAGTGTCTAGTATATTAACGTCAACAATTCAACTGATTGTACTGAAACTGCTACGATAGATAATAGGTGAAAGAAAGGTAGACAGATAGATAGTTAGACAGGCAGATTGGTAGACAGATAGATAGATGGAGAGGTAGACGGATAGGTGGATAGACAGATAGATAGTTAGCCTAGATAGACAGATTGACAGGCAGGCAGACAGACAGGTAGATGGATAGATATATAGACAGATGGATTAGCTTAGATAGACAGACAGACAAGAGATAGATGGATAGATAGGTTCATAGATAGAAACATAGATAACAAATGCATAGATAAGTAGAAAGATACAGTTAAACAGAAAGACACACGGATAGACATACTGACAGACAAACAGAAGGTAGATAGTTGTATAGATAGAATAGGTAGATTGATAGATAAATAGGTAGATACTTATATACTGACAGACACATACAGAGGCAGACAGATAGTTGGATAGTAGATGGATACACAGACAAACACAGATAGATTGTTAGATTGACAGATAGATACAAAGACAGATAGATAATATATATAGATAGAAAGATAAATAGATAGTTAGATAGATAGATAGATAGACAGACAGATAGATACACAGATAGATAGATAGACAGATAGATACACAAACAGTCAGATAGATGGTTAATTAGATAGGTAGATAGATACGTAGATACACAGATCAGTAGAAAGATAAGGTTATAGATGTACACATTGACAGATAGATAGATAGATACAAAGACAGACAGTCAGACAGGTGGTTAATTAGATACGTAGATAGATACATACTACATATAGTTAGATAGATAGATACATACACAGACAGATAGATAGACAGACAGACAGACAGGGAAGAAAAAAAGATCACGAATAGATGGATAGATAAATAAATAGATAGACGAAAGTTGAAAGCTGATTCACGGTGTCACGTGACTCTTTCAAAACCTCTTTCAAAACCAAAACTTGCATTCAACCTTACTTTACTTACAACTCTCTCATTCAATTCAATTTTTCATACATCTTAAATACGTTAGATAAACTTACATTCAATAGAAAATCGTCATTGATTCACTTACAGTTATTATTTATCGATATAATTCCTATTTCATTCATTTCAGTGTTCAATCTTCATTCGTTATCTTTCTCAAGCGAGAGAACACGGTTCACGGCACTTGGAAACACCTCGAACCGGGACACACATGTCCATTTTCGAGAATTATGGCCGCACCAGGTTGAATAAACAAAAACCCCAGGAAACCTTGGCCATTTCAGAAATAAACAGCGTCTTTTTAATCCATTAGGATCAAGGGATTGCCACCTGAGAAAGAAACAAGTTTTTTTCCTCGAAATTTATTCCCCATTTACACATTAAATTTTATTTCAAACTGCCGTAATAAACATGAATAACACGGTGCATTATAGTGGTTAGACAAACTCGAAATCAAGTTAATAAAAATTCCAATTAGATAATTTAATATTAAAAGTGATTGAGTTAGTTTGTCAAGCCAAATCTTCAAAGATTGGCTTTTTCTTGAAACACGAATTTATTAAATTGAAGAATTCAAAACAGACAATTTGTCAAAGAAAAGGGGGAAAGACTCGTTTAACTCAGTCCAAGTAAACGGTTAGTTTAATGATGATGGTGTCGTCAAGAATATAATTCCGAGCCCTCAGATCGTCGTGCGGGAATCCCAGGCCCACACACTCGTAGTTGTCGCCGGAAGTTGGGCGTTGCCAATTGGAGGCCGAGCACAGCGTCTAAATGAAACCAGCAGATCACAATAAGAAAAGTCGTACGCGTTTTATGAAAATGGGCAAGGCAGAAGTAATTCCTGTTAAGAAAATCTTAATTACGGTTGGGAAAGGCTAGATAGAGAGACAAATAAATAGATGGATAGACAGATAGGTAGACGGTTAGATAGATAGATTGACGGACAGACAGGCGGATGGATGAATTGACGGATAGATGAATAGGCAAATAGATGGGTAGACGGATAGATAGAGAGATAGATAAATAGGCAGATAGATTGACAGTTAGATAAGACAGACAGACAGACAGATAGATAGATAGATAGATAGATAGATAGATAGATATAGATAGATGATATATAGATAGATAGATAATTAGATAGATAGATAGACAGATAGATAGATAGACAGACAGACGGACATACAGACAGATAGATAGAGAGACAGAGTGATAGATAAATAGACAAATAGAATGATAGTCAATAGACAGACAGATAAATAGATAGAGAGAGAGAGAGAGAGATGGACAGAGAGATAGACAGACTGACGAACAGACGGATAGATGGATAGAAGGATAGATAGATAGATAGATAGATAGACAGAGAGACAGAGAGAGAGGAACAGACAAATTGATTGACAGTCAGACAGTTAGATAGATACAGGTACTAGACAGACAGAGAGACAAGCAGATGGAGATGGATAGATAGATAGACGATAGACAGACAGACAGACAGTAAGATAGACAGGTAGCTAGACAGAGAGAAACAAGCAGATGAAGATAGATGGACAGATAGATAGATATATAGATCGATAGATAGATAGATAGATAGACAGATAGAAAGCAATACAATGTAAAGAATTATTCCTAAAATCCAAAACTTTTCTTTATCCTTCGACTAACGAAAACCAGTATTCAATAGAGCTGATCTCTCGAGACGATATCAATAAAAGTAGAAACGGAATATTCCTGCACAGGGAAGGTATCCATTCAAGGAAAACACGCAATCCAAAACTTGAAAAACTCAATTCATAAACNAAGTGCTATTGGAAACAGTGGATTGTCTTACATTCACGTATCCCATTCACTGTTAACAACCGTCCAATATGACAAACAAATTAGTACTCATAATGACTATATTAATTCTCGATAGATGGCGTTTCCGACGATAAACACTAGAGAAACGCAAAAAGTATACAACAGGAGGAACGATAGATCAACGCACATTTAGAATAACTGCAACATGGCTAGCGGGAACCGGTCAACGGAGTTACGCAGGTTGAAACTGGAAGAAGAGACCATAAAGAAGATCATACAGGAAATGAAAAATCAGTTAAATTGTCTTCAGGTTGGAAACTACTATGGTTAATATGCCAAGAATGAACTTTGTCCTAGTTTCACCATCTTAGGTTCAGCTTCTTAAGGTTTCCGCGAAATATGAAGACACTGATAATGTTGTCTGCATGCGCATCTTTTGGTCTGAAAATCCAACAATTCAATCTGCAATGTTCGATGTACTTTTAGCTGAAGGATTCAAAATAAAATATTCAAACTGAATTCATTACTGCTATAGCAACTTTTGGAGTCTTAATGTCCCGTTGGTTTGCGGTCAAGGTACTATTACCTTGCAGTCTATTTACTCTAAAGTATACATGTATGATGTTTGACGCAGAATGAATTTCAGTATTTAGTTCACCTCTTTAGTACAAAACATTCCATTTGAATTCAAATCTGCTATTAAATTACCAAAAAAGATTGAAGAACTTCATCTGAAGAGCCTACAACGCCAACGAGACATCCATGCCGCCAACCTGGCCAACGCCGTCCCCTCGTTTGACGACGTCGAGAAGCAGGACGTGAACCAGACCTGCCTGGACCTGGCAATACCGCAGACATTTGGAGGTACCGTCTGTGTACACTTTCGTCAATTATATATTGGTTTGATCAACTTTTTTCCTTTGAAGGCAACGCAGATGTCGGCGAAGAAGAGTATGACGAAGAGGAGTGTATTCTGAATTTGTGAAATCATTTTAAAAAGTTGGCCAATACATTTTTTTCCTATAAGACTCGATGTTTTTAGTTTAATATTTGATTGTCGTCTCGTCGTAATATGCGTTGAATTTCTTCCAACCAAAGCGCTTCTTTGGGTCCTTGTGGCTGTATGAAGGAGTCAGATTCGGCATTAAACCTTAATATAAAAAAGTCATGTTTAATAAACTGCACTATAGCGTATATAGATAAAACCACTGGTTACCTGCTTTCTGAGCCATGGCGACCAGCTTTGAAACGCGCTTTTGCTGATTCTTGCACAGACCCGTAATCCGTTTCGGCAGCATGCAGCCGTCGGAACGAACAAACTGGCTTAAGATCAAGACATCCTAGAGAAATTGTTTAGTAATTAGCTAATTGAAAAGATGTATCTCTGATTTCAATTTTTTGTATAAGCTGCAACATGTAGGTTGAGTATTACCGTGTGCTTGACGTCAAGATCGAGTCGACACAGGGGACACGACTCACTGTGCACCTCCTCGGGCGTCTTCACCAAGAGTTCTGCCCGCTCCGACGGTTTGATTACAGCCTCGATGACGAGTTTCCCATTTACTTCAGTCTTGACAACTAGATCAAAAACAATTCAGATTTAGTTTTAATGTAATTTTGCTCCAGCTGGCCATGCTATTTATGAAAACAACAGTTTGAATGAAAGGTCATTGCCAAGCTCAATGATGCTTACTTTCTTTAATGTTAGCCGTAGACGTGGTTGAGAAATAAAGTGCGCCCAGGTTATTCAGCCTTGCCGGTCTCGTACTCGATGACAGGATTTGCGGTAAGCATTTATTTAAATTATAAACAGTGCGAAACGACATTTTTGTTCTCTACAATGTGAATACTGATTCACAGCACGAACAGACGAACTCCGAGATACGGTCCAATAGGTGGGTCGAGTACGCCATCTAGTGGCGGACATGAACATAACATTCTGAAAGATTTTCCTAGTTTTTGTTTATCGTATTTGTTTTGGCATGTTGTATTATACTTTTTAAAAATTCTGAATTGTATTTTTAATCCCACAATGAATATCATCCTACTACAAGACTATTCTTCTCCACCTGCTGATTACTGCTCTAACGCCTGGCCACAGGAGACCTAAATTCTTGCGGTACCAATGCTTGTTGTAATTCAAGTGCTTTTCGTAATTGTCGTTGAGAAACTTCTTGTAGAAGACGGACATCTCGTCAGACGTCAGAGCCGCGTTTCCTTCTCCTCTGCCAATATTCTCTTGGAGCTTTTTCGTTATGTACCGTTCTTTCTCCTATAAAATGATATTAGTGTTATACACGTACAGATGCTGTTGCGTTAACGTTTTGAACTCTCGTACCTCAGTAAAACTGGCATTATGAAGCGTCCAAAAATTGTGGTTCCATTCTTGCACTCTCTCACGTTGTTCACGATACAGCTTTTCTTCTGGCGTTTCGTCGGCAGGCCTGTAGAATGTAATCAGTCGCAGGTTGGATTTGGGGTTCGGGGATCCGACCAGGTCGCGAGTCTGCGGTTCATGCTGGGCTTGCGTCATGCTACAGGTCCTTTTCTGATCCACCTGCACCTAAAAAAAAACACAAATGAAAAGTTCAATCCTGCAATTATTATACGAACCAACCACGTAAAATACCTGCATAAGATTACTATACTTGCAGGTCAGTGAAGAAACGGGAGATATGGTGGAATGAAGGGCCATCCTTGAGCACACACTGAGGCCTCGGATACAGGGCATCGTTTTAAGTTGATTAGATGACTGGTTTACTATCAAATTACAAGGAAATTACAAAAAAAATCGTGGTAAAATGAGATCCGCGCTGTAGTAAGCAGAATTCTGCTTTTCTCAAACCAGTGCTTCTACTTCTTGGTATTAAATTTTTCTATGAGCCGTTTTTGCTGGTTTCTACCGGATGCATTTTATCCGTAGCCCGACCGTTGTTAAGTTTCAAAACGAGCACGAGCAGACAACAGATCTCGGCTAGACGCCGCTGGCTGAAGTTTAAGGGTTTAAGCTTTTCACGAAAAATTAGTTTATTTTTTCATTCGCGGAAATGGCTGCAGCCAAGATAGACATAACAAAATTAGACCTGTATGGACTGTTTGATGTGTCTCCCGATGCTTCAGTGCAGGAAATTAAAACTGCTTATCGTAAAAAGGCGCTGCAGGTTCACCCTGACAAAAACCCCGACAATCCCAAAGCTGCCGAGCTTTTTCACCAGCTTTCCGAAGCTTTGAAAATTTTGACGGATGAAACGGCAAAAGCTGCTTACGACAAGGTACTTCAAGCCAAGAAAGCCGCAGAGATACGAACAAGGCAGTTGGATGCGAAACGCAAGAAGTTCAAAGAGGACCTGGAGGCCCGCGAGCGTGCTGCGCAGGATAGAACCGTGCGAGCCGAAAACCCTGAAGCCGTGCTCCGAGCTCAGATAGAAAGGTTAAGGAAACAAGGGTCACAGCACTTGGCCGAAGAACAGGAGCGAATCAAACAGCAAATCGCAAAGGAGCGGCAGTCGTCTGCTGCTGAAAAAGAAGCCAATGGCGCTAAACTGAAAATCCGCTGGAAGACAAACGCCGATGATCCATATGATTATGATACGCTTTATAAAATTCTTCATAAATATGGGGATGTCAGCCTCGTCCTGTCGAGCAAGAAAGGTACTGCCTTGGCCGAGTTCACCAAAGTCGCCGATGCGAGATTGGCCCAGTCTGTGGAGAAAGGGCTTTCTTCCCATCCATTAACGTTAAGCTGGATCGGTGAAGTTCCACAAACTGAGAGAACGACCTTTGCACCCCCACGAGTCAATGAAGGCGTGCCCCGTACCGAGTCGACCATGGAGGACTACGAACAGCAAGTCTTAATGATGCTCAGAAAAGCACAACAACAGAAATAAAACTTATGTTAGATCCTTACACTTTGTACATAATACATTTTTATTGAGACGCTGCGTTCTCATTCATATATTAACTTGTAATGTGCGGTGTTAACAAGCAGGTAAATCTGTATGGAAAGTACACGGGAGTACAGTTTTTAACCAGTAACATCCAGGGAGGCAGCATTGCGACCAATAGTGGTAGCATAGGGGCGAAGCTTAGGAATCATTCTAACGACATGTTAATCATCGACGCTATGGTGAAGATACTCGTGCTGCTGCTGCCACTGCCTGAAGGTGAGGTTACACGAGCGGAAGGGCTGACGCGACTGGTCATCTTTGCTGAAAGCAGAGGCCTGAGTACCCGGCGAGCGTTCTCCATTCTTTGACGGGCTGATGCGGGGCGCGTTCTAATGACATTTGTTTATAAGCTTAAAATCATATCGCGGTAAACATACATTGGAGCAAGTACAGTACAACGTCGATATCGGAGATAACTAATACCAATATTATCTATGCGATAATTACGATATCGCGAGGCCGAAAAGCATCAATATGTCGGAATTTTGATACCGATATCGACACACCCGAACAACTCTGTTTATATGTATTATTCAGTTACGCTATTTGTACAACTCGTTCACTTTACGTGAAATCAATATTCATGGCAGCATGGTATAAATGGATATATATATACATAGATGGACAAGGTAAAGGGACGTAAGAAGCTTTACCATGTTTCTTGTTACCCAAGTCTGTTATTTTAAACTGATCTGAGAAACTGACTGGAACGATAACTGGAGACCAAGATGCGTCACGATCGCAGTTGCTTTAGTACTACTCACCATCAATGTGCGTTATTATACCTACATAATCTTGTTTTAATTCTAAGTTAAATTAAATTCTTAAGTGTCCAATATCTGCAGGGGAGGACATCTTAGTAGGTCACATGATACATATATATATTTAACTGTACCTACATGGATAATGTAGCTTTCCCGCCAAACTGAATCATGTAGTTTTCAATTCAAAACTCATTCAAGTTAATAAACTTTTTTTGTACACTAAATTCAGAAACGATAATCTTGACTTATAACCGACTCCAAACCATTTGTTGAAACGCATGCGTTCAACTATTAAGGATCTGGATCCCTGGGTAAATTACTATGGCCATGAATCATATCATACCGCAACAAGATAATGCGCTCCTTATTCTCGCAGTAGCTCCTTATAGCCTGAACCATCCTGGCAAAGATCCTTTCAGTGTCCTCGTCCTCTTCAAGGCGGAAAGCGCGAAACTGATGTACAATGGGCGCCGTATCGCTAAGAAGAAGCTGTCGTTTCCTTCGTGTAATTACTCTTGTCCCGCCACTTCAAGGGTTAAAGTAACTCAATTTACCGACGAGCACAGCTGCTCGAGGAAGACTAGCTGAGCGACAGACAATCGATGGGTGGTAGAATTCGTCGCTGGAGAAGTGGCCAACCAACTGTAATCAGGGTAACTTTTCCTTGGCGAATTCGCTGGATGAAGCCGACATCGGGCTAACATCTCGGTCTCTATCTAAAGCGGTTTTATAATTTAGTTTCATATAAATACAAGATAAAGTTAATAACTTATACTTCATCTAATAGGGTAGATTCTACGTGTGAATAGTAAATTAGACCTCTTGTGTTATGATTTCAACGGGTTTGACCCTCCTTCTCGGTAAGCTATTTCTTCTTTGAAGCGCAGGAAAAAAGTCCAGCACCATTACGGAGAAGCGCTCAGATATCACTGGTGCTCCGCAATGTGGTCGCCGCTTCACTTAATCTTTCTAATCCCTCCCCCCCCCCTTCGTCCGGAGTAACCATGGCAACTGCTGGGTACACACAGATGCTCGGAGGAACATCACGGTCGAGTGCTTTTATAATATGTAGGTGTATTTTTCCACAGAGATAAGGTTGTTTTAAAACAACAAACAAAGGACAGAGGCGACCATATTAACGGAATCTTCAGTATATTGCACGTCCTGTGAAAACTCTCCTTTTACCTGTGACTAGTTACAAGCGTGATTATAAGATATTAAATTAGTAGTTTATAGCATCCTCCGGTTAATTCCAGTTCCCCCCTCTCCACAACAGGACCTGCATATTATTAGCTCGCTTGGAATTGGAGTCGACGCTGCTGGACGACGAACTCCGGGCCAGCAGACTGGAATACGACGGAGCCACGTACCGGGAGAGAAGTTTCCTGTATCCTTTACCTACAGTGACGAGAAATTCTTGTTCAGCGTCTGAGCTGTCGCGCGTGGTAGCTGCTGGTCTTTGTAGGGGGACAATCAGCCGGACGTCTTCCTCGTATGGCCGGAATACGGTTATGGGACGAAGTGAAGAGGCTTCTACAACCACAATGCAGCCCCACTGAGTTCCAATGTAAAGTTCCTTACCCTGTAGACCTAAACTTGTAACCTAAGCAAAATAATAACAGAAATCAGCAAATTTTGAACTAAATTTCATTTTCACCTAAATAATTATCATAACCTATCACTGAAGTTATTATTTTCACCTAAATTTTTTTAAATTCAATAGTACTACCTAAAATATATTGTTAAGGTTATTGTACTCATAACATAAACATTTATCTAGATTAACCAATAGTAAGGTTACTTTCCTTCTCTACTGCTAGTGCAAATAACCAACCTGACATCGCCCAGGGCTTAAATGCTCTTCAATACTAATCGACTGCAGAGATTCAGAGCAGGGCGCCAGTTTGGAACAGTCCAGTCGATGCAGAATCCGTCGGGTGATCGGGTCCCATCGGTAGACAACGCAGCCAGGATAGACGTACGACCAGACTACGGGTCCCGAGGCGTTTTCCTCGGCTGTTTCTTCCCCGTCATTCCATAAACGGCTGGTCTCAACTTCCAAGTGATCCGTCGCCACCAACTGAAGGACCTCCAAGCTGGAGATGGGCGGATCGTAGTGGTTTACCACGCTTTGACCGGTAACCACGCCCTCTTTCAGCGCAAAAATGCAGATACTGCCCTCCGATTGGCCGCACCACAACTCACAGACTCCTCTGTCAAAGAAACGCGTGAGAATGTAACAAACTTGACGAAGCTAAGCTTTTTAATAACTATTAATACTGGCATTAAGTATCATGCAAAAACAAAGGAAGTGTCGATACCTACGGCAGCAAAACGTCAACTATCCAAGCTTACCAGCTAATTTAAACGGAAAACGGCCAATTCTCTCGAGTATAATTTCAGTTAGTTTAATCTTTTGATAAATTTCCCTGGAAATAACGATACAGAATAGAATAAGTTAAAAACGCCAAACATCTGTAATAAATAAAGTAGAAAGTAGTACATAATTATACGTATAACTTTCATATTTGTTATTTACATACATAAGCATATATTACTGTATAAGTAGTTTTTTAACTTTTGACTAAATAATGCATAACATTTTAATATTAAACTAATTGCTGTTTAGTCGAGCAGGCATTGTTCCTCATCGCACCTTTGGTTGACGGCAGTCATGCAATGCAGAGGTCCTTCGGCTCCTCCTAGGCCGAGTTCGGTCATGACAAAGGTTCCCTCTCCGTGCGTGGGACTGGCTGGGATGAAATCGCTGCGACACAGGAAAAGCCGGCCGTTGGACAGAGCCACTGCCACCCGTCGAAGGGCCACCAGATAAATCAAGCAACGAACGGAAGCCGGATTGGGCGCGTCGGGTTCCAGTGAGTAACGGAAAATACACTGGTAGCTTCGCGAGCTGTCGCATGAATACAAAAGTGGTTGAGTGCAAGTTAAATACGGTGCAATTAAATAATATCAGACGATAATTAAAGGTCATTTGTCAAGATACTAATACTAATACTAATTAGGCTAATTGTAAACAGCAAGACACTAAGGAGACTTTGGTTCCGGAAACCACAAATTTAAGAACCTAAATGCATGGAGTTGTCCTTTAGCATCCCCGAGCCAGACAATGTCTTCGACCAGACAAGCAGCAGTTACGGGTTGGTCCATCCCCCCTTGCATGGAGTAGTAATCGAGCCACGCGCCGCAGCCTGCCGCCAGCTGCACAGGCTGTGCTGATGCCAGCAGAAGGTCGACCTGTGATCATAAAACGAAGTTTGAAAATTACATATTTATAATATGCTGTTATCGTTTATCCATATTAACGTTATTTGCTTTATTTTTGTGCAAGGCTGCTGCGACATGATTACTAAGTTTGCAGCTTTTCTCGACTCACAATCCCGTTTTCATTTTATTTCTTTATTGTTTTTGAACACTAATATGATGTTACGAGGTAAGTTTTACTTCAATATTTTAACCACCGTTAATAATTCATTTAACTGATCGCCTTAATCTTTCTTGTCTATCCTACAAAAATGTTTTAAAACTAAGACTTGATTGGTATTTGTGCTTCGACACATTTTGACCAAGAAAAGGACAGGCGAGTTAGAAAGATAGCTAATTACTTTAAAGTGTAATTAATTCAGTTAATGGACGAGTTATTACTTGACATGCTGTGCTGCAGGTCCACAGTTCGTAAAGCTCCTGGCCCGCTTGAGAACTATTCGAGTCCGACTCCAGAGGTACAGCCACACTGCACGTCACGAAGCCCTGATGGTTCAGGGAAACGGCGTCCTGGAGCCTGGTGAATTCCGGCGCCGTTGCTATGGAAACAATCTGCGAGGCTGTCGGTCGATCCTTGGGCTGCTGACTCCAGCAGAGGACCATTAGATCCAAAAGGTACACCGGGTATACGGTGTCCTAAAACCAAAACTTGAGGTTAAATGCAAAGTTACTGATAACTCTCAAGTTGCAGGCAATCAATGTTGTACGTCTTTGATGATTTCACGGTGCTACCAAGTGTCATTCAATACGAGATTTACAACGACTTCAATCCGTGGTTCGTATCTAAAGAAACGAATCACGTAGAGGTACCCGTGGAGTTAGAGAAGGTCTTCCTCCTTCAAGGACGTATTCTTTGACGGATTCCTGTCCCTCAAACGGCTGACGCAAGGTGAGCAGCTCGTACATGAACATGCCGAAGGAAAAGCAGTCAACCTTGTCGGTGTACTCTTCTTCTCCGTTGTAGCGCATTATTTCAGGTGCCATGAAACCCTCGGTCCCTCCAAAGCCCTTGGTTCCAGTTGGTAAAGATAATCGACTGATACCTGTATTTTTTTAATACGAAGAATACAATAGTTATTCACTGATACAATACCACAAATTTCCCTGTAGAGAATTAAGGTTCTGCTGGAAGAAGATTGAACGCAACAACTGAATTAATCATTCCTATATTAATGAATTTCACAAACGTAACAGTAGTTAGTGAAAGTGTATTGTCTTAATTATGAGACTTGACTATTTCTGATAAAATTAAAAATTGGTAATATGAAGAAATTTAAGTGAAATTATGATTTAAAAGGTATTACATTAATATGATAACTATATATATATTATATTCGGTACATACATGACATACATATTGCATATGTACGTATATTTGTCTTATTATATTTTTTTTTACCATAATCGGCCAATTTCACATCGACCCTTGTATCCACGACGTTGTTTCCGGGCGGTGGCAGAGCCCAAACTAGCACGTTCTCCGACTTGAGATCACGGTAAATAATGTGCTGCTGATGCAAGTACTCCAACGCTTTTGCAATCTAAAACGTACAAAAACAGACAAAGGACATAACCAGCATTAAAAACACAACTGTCTGAAATTACTTGCATACTCTTAACGCGCTACAACAAGAACTCGGTTGAATGTCATTTATCAGAAAAAGAAATTAACTAGAACTTAAATCTCCAAACACGTGATCACAACACTTACAGGTAAGGAGTAAAGAGCTCCAGTGAGCCATAAAATGAAACGAATTCCCCATAATTAAATCTCAATACCTGGAGAATAATTTGCTGCAAGGTATTGAGACCGAGACGAGCACCCGATCGTCTATAGTGTTTCAGGTTATCATCCAAGGCTCCTAGAGGGGCTAGCTGCAATATCAGTGACAAGGGCTGCACGCAGATCCCAACAAAAGGCACAATGTGCGGGTGGCGCACCGTTAGCAATATGGTCAGCTCCTGTCGGGCCGTGCAGTAGGCTTTGCACGCAAAGCGCAGAGGATCGCGCTCCCATTGGCTTATGGCGGCCTGCAAAACAAGTACAGTGTTATATGGGAAGCTTTTTTTCTATAAATATCAGAACCTTGTAAGCAGCAACTGCCGAGCTGCGGGTGTCTGCTCCAGGATCGACGGGTTGCAGCATTTTGATAGCGACATCACTAAGCGATTCTGAAGCTCCACGTGGCTGGCAAGTAGCTCGGTAGACAAAGCCGAAAGCGCCTCGCCCAAGCATTTTACCGCGTTTCAGTTGGTCGCTGTGGATCACGTGACGCTCTCCAAGATCAAGAAATATCTGTTAGAAAAATGAAATGGATTAGTAGTGGTAATGCAGCTACAGGACTGAAATGCAATTACCGTATCGGGAGCTACTTGAGCTAGATGTATATCTCCATGAAGAGGACACTGAACATATCTCTGACTGTGCGCGAGTAGTATGCACTCTTCCATGGTAAAGGAGTACACGAGACCGAAGCGGAATATGGCCGACGTGTTGAGTGCGTTTTGAAGGTCGGGGTGGCCTTCTACTGAAGCCGCCCTGCTACTGGAAAAAAAAACGTTTTTTTTAAGCTTTTACTATTAAGTATGGAGCTGGCATTGCAATATGATTTCATTTAATCCAGTTCATGTGTGTTCTATTCATCAAACTATTTATCTGTCTGTCTATCTACCTATCTATCTGCCCACCTACCCACCTACCTACCTTTCCATCCATCCATTCATCCATCCCACCCCATCCCACCCCATCCATCCATCCATCCATCCATCCATCCATCCACCCATCCATCCACCCACCCATCCATCCATCCATCCATCCATCCATCCATCCATCCATCCATCTGTCTATCTTATCTATCTATCTATCTATCTTATCTATCTATCTATCTATCTATCTATCTATCTATCTATCTATCTATCTATCTGTCGATCCATCCATCCATCTATCTTTCTGTCTACGTTTCTTGAAAATATTGAATCATGCATCACACAATCTTGTAACATTGCTTATATGTACCTTGAATTCGGCGACTCGTGACCGACTCCGCTATCAGCTCCATCGGAAAGCGCACTGCTCCGCGATCCTCGTTCCTCTTTTCTCTTCTGGGCCGGTGAAGGAGGTTGAAAGTTCAAGTTCGGTGACCCGGAAGCGCACAGGCAACGAGGACAAGGGATTAACCGAGTGACTAGGTACTTCCCTTCGGACGTATGGACGAACCTAGTGCCCAGGCTGGGATACCAGTCCTCCAGGAGCGTATCAATATGGTCAGTAGCCAAGGCTAGCAGCTTGGTGATGCTCTGGACGCACGGTTCCAGGACAAAAGTCTGGTAGCCTCGAGAAAAGTCCGTGTTATCGACGAAAGACTTGCGGATAACGATGGTTTCATTCGGCAGCCAGATTTCTAGAATGGCGCAGTTGGAAACGTCAACTTCCAGCCAGGATCCTTCTTGTTTAGCGATAAACCTAAGAATTTCGCCGTAATTCAGGTCAAAGGGGCTTGTATAGTGGTAAATAATAAGCAGTACTTGAGATTCCGGTACTCAAACGGGACGCTCGTTGACCTCACGAGAACCTCTTTGATTCGCAGAAGAGTAGTTCCAAGGTAAAAGAGTTCCAGGCCCGTCTGCCAGCAACGGAATTCGGCTTTCCATTCTAGGCTCTGAGTGAGATCAGTACTGGATGCCATCTAATGTGACAAAATAAATAGATTATCAGTGGACAAATATGGACAATCCAAATAATGAAAAAAATGCTTTAGCCAACTGCAAACACAACCGTGCGATTTTTTTACAACAAAATAATCGCAATTTTGTCAGAAGTTTTTTTAACTTCTCGAAATTTTTTACAATTGTGGCTTAAAAGAGCAAACTATAAAAAAATTAATGTAAAACAAAACAAAAAACGGGTTTTTATTTTGAACTGGAAAGCAATGAAATAGCCATGCTAGACACTACTGTTAAATTTAAAATGCAGCAAACTGGCAAATAAAGAATACGAACAAACTAGTAAACTTTATTTACTTTTTCCTCTAGGCCAACCCAAACATTCGAAGGCTAGTGAATTAAACTACAATGTAGACGATTTAATTGGAATGTAATTAGTATTTTGAGTATTACGTGACGTGGTATGTTGAAGTAGGTCCTCAGGACGTCGACGATGCCATCTTCGGCCAATATTCGCGTCATCAGACGGGACCAAAAGCCCGTCGGTATATAAGAGAGCAACAAAAGGCGATAAATGGAAGTCTCGGGGTCAGAACGGAAGCTAATTTCACAGCTCTGGTCTAGAGGAGACGTAGGACTGTCCGCAGAGTGATCCGTTGAGTCTCCCGTGAAGCTTAAAGGTTTACCTGCACAACACGTTACATCTAAGTAAACGCTTCTTTACACCGTAATTAAGTAAAAAGCAATTCAAGTATCATATGAAATGGAATATAATAAGGAGGACATTGAAAATTAAGTTAACAGGAACGATATAATTGAAGTAACTGTTTGTAACCGACGGTTTACAAAATGTCACTTGACAAATACTAATATTTGTTACATTTGTATGTAATAATGATGCATTATGTTATTACTTAAATTATTTCAATGTATACATCTGATAAATTCGTATAACCATTATATGTAATATGTATATGTATGTGAGTACGTAACTGTGTTAGTATAATATACATGTAAATATATACATCTGGTATATTCTTTTATCACACAGTATGATAACGTTATGATCAAGATATTAAATACCAATGTTTTCAGCACCAATGGGTTGGGCACTTCCAGGACGCTGCTTGACTACAGGAGAGTTCAAGACGAAGTTGGTCGTAAGAGATGAGATCTTCTTCGGGCGTGTCGCACGACCGCGGGATCTGACTGGGATCTACAATACAGGCATCAGAATCAATGACCCCCAAAACGTCCAATCATGATTAGATCAGTAGTTATCCTCGTTAAAAATTACCTTTACTCTGACATCAGATCCCGGGATCTCGTGACGCACCAGGTCCTCACTAGGCAGCAGCGAAGGAATTAGCAGAGTGCGGCTGTCCCAAGTGAGAGCCACTTCGAACTTGTTCAACAGACTGACGACGTAGGTCTGGGCATCGGCTGGAGCAGAGGCCGACGAACGAAAGACGAGTTTTAAATCTTCCATCCGCATGAGGCCGTTCTTGGCGAAAGGGTTGATTTCTCGAATGGTGACGACGTGGGCTAACATGTCGCATAACCACTGCGGATCCAGGAAGTAGAGATCCTTCAGAGTTGCGTCCTCGTAGTGAAGGATGACACCGTTTTCGTGTAGGAATGCTGTCGCCTAAACGGGAAAAGGTTCAACAATTTGTTTTTGTTTTCCGATGGATTTTATAATGTTTAAATTATTATTAATATTATTTCATAATCATAG
>JAIQCU010001776.1:0-16455 GCA_022114935.1 Leptestheria dahalacensis
AATAATAACATAGTAATGATAATATTAACGATAATAATAATGAGCATACCTAGTATTATTAAT
Source organism: Leptestheria dahalacensis (assembly GCA_022114935.1). Classification (NCBI taxonomy): domain Eukaryota; kingdom Metazoa; phylum Arthropoda; class Branchiopoda; order Diplostraca; family Leptestheriidae; genus Leptestheria; species Leptestheria dahalacensis. The sequence continues at coordinate 64 of JAIQCU010001776.1, forward strand.
ACAAACCAACTGCATTTGAGCTATTATGATAAAATATTCTAATCACTATACAACCCAATATCATTTTTAAACAAATTAAACATAGTTTTTAGGAATCAACCTGATTGATTAAAAAAATTGCTAAAAGCTTGGCATCATAATCACATTGTATTAAATATAATAAACGAGATGACGTCAATACGCATAAGCTATATACTTTGTAATAGAATAATATTCACAAAAATAAAAGATTAAGAAATTATGGGAATTAAATTATCACGATAAATAAAAATCTTGCAGAAACCATAAATGTCATTCCACACTACAGTTACTATTAATTGTTTAAATATAATACATAAATTAAATAAATGAAATTTAAATTAAAAATTTAAGGTTGAATTATTAGATGTTGATATATAGGCCTCCTTTAACCTTATGCGGCTGTGAAAGGTGCCTTAATGTAATCGATGGCTTTTTGGGCAGCGCAACTTTATAATGTGATTCCCTCCAATAAGATTTTCTCAGAGGAGGGAATAGGAAAACAGGTGTCTATTTTGGTAACTGGAGTATATCGGACCATCAGCGCATTACCATAGAGGAAACCCTTGTTTGTCCAATGTGCCTGGACATCAAGAATAATGAGTCTCCAGTAAATATACACTTAAAACCATCGGCGCCAAGAAAAATAAATAAAATGAAATATATATATAAATAAACAGAGGGGTGCGCAACTTCACAAATCTCGAATCCGGTATTTTGTATAGGAAATCACTTGATTTACATTAAATGCAATATATTTTAATTCATGTTAATAGTAAATCTTTTCTTGTTGTATAGAGGTAAGTCAGTTAGGCATTTTAAATTAAAGTGTATCAAGTTATTATCAAGTAACTATCATTTGAACGGTTCAGTAATTTACCTCTTTACTATCAAATATATACCAAGCGATTATCAACTGATTATCAAGTAATTATCAAGTAACTGTCAAATGGATCGTCAAGTGATATATCAGTTGACTATCACATAAATATCAAGCTATTATCAAGTGATTATCAGCTGATTTGACTTTTAACTGTATTAAAAATAAAAGTAAATTATAATGTTAATGAATAACACTGAATATCGAGATAATATCAACTGTTTGACATTAAATCTAATGGGTTAAAAGTGATAAACCAACTTATTCAGTATTTAACAAATGATTATTCAACTGATTGTCATGTTAACAAACAATTGATTCTCAAGTGAATTAACTCTGAACAGGAAGCGAGGGTTTACTAATTAGCGGAATTCGTGATATATATTAAGTTAGTATCAAGTAATTATCACCGCACTATCAACTCATTATCAATTTATCGTTAGGTGATATTCAAGGTAGTCAAAACACTGAACATTCTCAATGTTCCAGTCTCCAGCCAGACTCATTGTTTGCCCAGTACTTAACAAGTACTTGTCTCGTACTCAACCGAGTGAGTCATACTGCGGTTGCTATAGGCAACACATGCGAGTTAATGAAACGTACTTGCTAAGCGTGGAATACTAATCGAACAGTAACTCGCGCATGCGCAATTACTCTGCAGCTACGTATGTCGTGTCTTACGAGTAGTCAGTCACGTAACCCATTCGTGCCACGAATTGCACAAAACTTGCATGAATGGACATGCGACTGACAGGACGTCCATCATACTTGTGCACCTTTCAAAACAGTAAAATGGTCAGCCAATAAGACGTCTTCATAGGTAGAATTCAGTACCTTGCTCAAAGCTGTTGAAAGACACAATGAATGGCGGGACTGTGAGATCCGATTCAGTAGTTTAAGACGTCTGAGCTTAAATAATCACTGGTTTGATTAAGCGTCTGTGATCTTGTTTTAAGTACATTAAAATGATATTGCTATAGTAATTAAGTTTAAGTTAATTATAGCTTAATTTGTAGAGTATTCAATCGTAATAGAAGTAGTCGGTCACGTAATCCATTTATGCGCAAAATTTTGAAACATTCGAGAATGGACAGGAAACTGACAAGATGTCCATCGTACGTTTGCACCTTTCAAGACAAGCAAATTGGACAGTGAATAAGACGTCTTAATACCTAGAAGTCAGTATTTTACTGGAAAAATTGGAAGGTTGTGTAGTAGACGACAGTGAATGGCTGGAATAGGGGCTCTGATTTAGTAGTTTAAGACGTCTTAGCTTAAAAGATCACTGGACTTGAACGACATATGAGTTTGTCTGTCTATCTGTCTAAGTCTATCTATCTATCTATCTATCTCTTTATCTATGGTTCTGTCTATCTGTCTGTTTCTAGCTACTACCTAAGCAACTATCCACCTATCCACCTATCCATCTATCTATCTACCCACCTATCCACCTATCCACCTATCTATCTATCTACCTATCAATCTATATGTCTGTCTGTTTATCCATCTACCTATCTAACTGTCTATTTATTTATCTATCAATCTGTCTGTCTATCACATATCTATCTGTCTACCTATCTATCTCTCTATCTGTCTGTTTATCTAACTATCCATCTATCTGTTTATCTGTCTATCTGTTTAGCTATCTATCTATCTACCTATCCACCTCTTTATCTATCTATCTATCTATCTATCCATCTCTCTATCTACCTATCCACCTCTTTATCTATCTATCTATATATCTATCTATCTATCTGTCTGTCGGTCTATCTAACTGTGCATCAATCTGTCTATCTACAGCTATATCATATACAAGTAGTCAGGGTTCTAGGATGGAAAGGTAGAAGACGGACCTCCCAGTGAAATGCCTATGCTTTGGGCCCAAGGTTAATTATCAGTCGGAATAAGAGGCAGAAAGAAGCGCTGCATATATAAATCTCGGCCCGCTGCGCTATCTGCATATCAACACCTTCTTGTGTCAATAGATATATGCCCACGTACCCTTCGATGAATATGCATGTTTTCTTTTTTTTTCTCTACCTATTTTCTACTTTTATTTTTCCCATTTATTTCATGTTTTCCCACTTTCAGTTTAGACAGTCCCGAATCCGGGCTTTGACCGGAACCCAGCAGCACGGAAGACTCGAATTTCTGTCTTATGGCACTGTATTTAAGAGCAATAAAATTCTTCACTACTGCGCATAGCCACTCTAATCAACTTTTATGTGCGACTTTTGAAACAGACCAGAACTCTTTGAATTTAATTATCGAAAGCCGAGACGCGGCGATGCTCGACTCGCATTTGCATACGAGAAGCAGAAAGAAGCGCCAAATTGGGTCCTCAACGTCCTGCATATATTACATGGATTGTCTTTGGAACGTAAACTAATATTTATCAGGTTTTAGTTTCATATAGTGATGATATTTGCTTAATCTGGTCTCTTCCTCAGTGATAACATAGATTGTCTATCTATCTATCTATTTATCTATCTAACTATCTACCTGTCCATCTACCCATCTATCTATTAATCTATCTATCCATCTATCTATCTATCTAATATGTGTATCTATTTATCTTTATGTCTCCCTACCTGTCTAGCTATATATCTGTTAATAAATCTATCTGTCCGTCCAATCACCTTTCATTCTAATCATTTATCTACCTATTTTATACTGTCCATCTATCTGTCCATCTATCCATCTACCTCTCTATCTATCGATCCATCAATCTATCTATCTATCTGAATATCTATCCGCGCATTCATCTATCTATCTATCTATCCATCGATCCATCCATTTATCAATCTATATATTTATCCATCTATCTACCTATTTATCTATCTGTCTATTTATCTATTTATCTACCTATCTATCTATCTATCTACCTACCCATCTAACTATCTATCTGTCCATCTATCCATCTATCCACATATTTAACTATCTATCTATCTATCCACTTATTCTGCTCTGCTCATCTATCTGTCTGGTACTATCTATCCATCTATCTAGCTATCCACGTATAAATCTATCTATCTATCTTTCCACCTATTCATCTGTCCCATCTATCTGTCTATCTATACAACCATCTAACCATCATCTGCCCAGTAATCTACATAACTATCTACCTGTCTGATTTTTCAACTATCTGCAGTCTATTTCCTTACGTAACCTATCAATATACCTACCTACCCATCAATCTAACTATCTAACCATCATCGCATCCTTATATTCGTAAAAGCTTAATAAATTAACAGAAGGAAAGCACCAAAACAATGACCCAAACATGCAATTCTGATGACAGTCTCTACAATTTAACTATACATTATCCGCTTTATTGATTGAATGTAAAGATTCTCTCTCCATAGGTTTACCCAGTAACGAGGTAATAATTTCTTTCATCCTCGCGGTTATACTTGGCCCAAACGCGTAGTAACGTTTTTTCATTATGTTAATTAATTCCCCTGACGTCTATAACGATAAGTAATAAAGAATAGGCGATTATCATAGGAGAAAGAAAAAGGCCAAGCTTGTTTTCTCCAATCGCTCACTTGAATCTTTGATATCCGTCAAGTTAGGCGCTTTATCTAACGTCAATCGCTGGCTAACCAAATCTCTGGCAGCAGTATTTCATTTCTGCTGTCGTTTATCCACTTCTTGCTTCTGTATATTCATTTCTTTCTGATTCACTGTCCACTTTCAGTACTGTTTTTTATAGATTTTTTTAATAGTTGTTTTCGTAAAACTTAATTGGCATGTAAATACTATTAAGTTTTTCTTTAAAAAATCTACTTATAATAGCAAATTACCGTATTACTTGAAGCAAAAGAGCATTTGCACGGCTATTAACCCTGTAATCAGACGAGACCGGGTGTTCATTTTTCTCATCAACGATGCACTTGATTAAAGTTTCTTTCTTGTTGTCAGCTATTTTCAGTTTCTTATATTCCATTAGCTTTAATTTAACACGTTTCTTTCTTTCGCCCTGTTTCAACAATCACATTTCGAGTGTATAATAAAAATTATTTTAAAAAAAGAGAGGAAAGTTGTACAAAAGAGTCGGTGTATTTCCCGTAAGCGGTTTGAAAATCATAACAATTATTCAAATGAAGGGCTCCGTAGCGCGCAACACCGGCGAAAACCGATAAAAACTCGCAGAGTTCTCTCCACTTCTCGTTAATGCAAATTGTTTGAACAAAAAAGTAGATTGAGAGCAGCAGCCGCTTCTTGCATTAAAAACCCGCGGGAGAAAAAAAAATCAAAACTTTAAAATGAGAAAAAGAGAAAAACTAACTTACTGTTTGGCCATTTTCTCTACCCGCGTCTTTATTGCCAAGTAGTCCCCGACTTTATGACTTTTGCTTCGCCATTATGAGTTTTTTAAAATGCACGTGCAGCAATAACACATATTTACTCGGAGCGCAAACAATAATTTCCATATATATTAAGCACGGCTTCAAATTTCATACGCCCGCCTTTTTTTGAACAAGAGGAAAACCAACACCGGTTTAAGCATCACAGATACGTCACGCGTCACCTGGTGGCCAGATCTGTAACTAATCATCCAAAATAGAAGAAAAATATATTTAAAGTTTAAAATTTTTTAACTTGAATTATCTCATTCAATTCATGCCAGTCGTTAATTTAGTGCAAGTTAGAATATACTACAGAAGGTAAGGTAGAGGTAGTAACAATAACAGCAGAACGTGGACACACGGTTGCCATGGTAACGACAGGTAAACAAACACAGTCCCGTTTAGACGTTTTGATTCGCTCGTATGGTTTGAGCTGATATCTGTCTGGTAAATATCAGTAATACTTTGTCTTTATGATTGTTGATGCAAGATAGATCTCTGCCAGAGCTAAATATGGCTGACACCGAGGCGAGTAAACCACGAAAATCTTCGAGTAAAGACGTGCCTCGAGAGGATGGAAACGAGGCAGATCAATCAAGTTCTGCCTTTGCCCATTACTTGGTTATGGAAGACCTCGTCGACAAACTGAAGCTTCTGAACTACGAGAAGGATTTTACGAAGCAGATGAAGCTGCGACCATTGAACAAGTATGCTAATGATATTGAATCACGATACTCCCGTGAAGTGTTCCCTAGTACGGTTCGGCCTACTGCACAATGATATACTTGATCTGTAAATAGAAAACAACTAGACAAAATATGACTGTGTAGTTAATGGCTAGCAGATTCATAATGTGCTGTAGTTTGTAATCAGGGATTGTAGTTCTCGTTAAATGTGTATCCACGTCATTTCAGCTTACAGGTTACCAGTACTTGTAATGTATGTAACTAGACAGAAAACTCTTTATATTCTGAGCGGCGAGCCGATTCCTAAGAGTAGATTCACGATTCACATCTTATTATGTATCGTATTTTTGATAATGCAGTAATGCTGATCGAATTCATTCTAACCTACCGAATGCATTCAATGTATGTTGATGTAAATTCATAACATCAGTTAATGATTCTGCAATGTAATTGTCACATCGAAGTCATTAAAGCATAGTAGTATATCATAGTAGGTCTTCGCTTATTAACCCATTAATACTTTCTGTTGAGTTTGTGAACTTGTGTATTTGTCGCGAGCTAAGCACAAATTGACCCAATTGCCTTACAAGAACGCAGAACAGAAAAGGTTAATTTGCATGCTTCTAGGAATCAAACAAAAGTGAATTCATCCCACTAGGAGCAAACTGAATGCAACTTCAATAGCCCCTTAACACTTTCAGTATTAATTAGAAGACGTAAGGTTTAACAATGTGTTTCAGTATATTGTGTGCAAAATACTACTTCCATATAAATCAACAGACACTACTTCGCCATCCCAACAAATCCTGGTGAACAGTTCTACATGTTTTCCGTTCTGGCTGCGTGGCTTCTCCGGAAAACGGGGAACAAGTTTGACACTCCGCACGAGTCGGACGATCCAAACTCAACTATCGCATCAATTCTCGACCTGACCAGGAAATTGGTATCATCGTTTTCAACAATTTGTTGGATTGTGTTATTGTGATTATTATTATCATGAGTTTAATTGCCGAAACCAAAAGGGCATTGCTGTGGACTTCCCTCCGAATAGGTTGAAGCAAGGCTACGGCGAGAACGTAATCTACATTCTGGACCATTTGGCCGACGAGGCCCTGAAACAGTCGCAGTTTAAATGGAACAAGTAAAATAGTCGTGCAAGTTCATTCGCTGTCGATAGCGCAGTTTACCAGTGTATGTAGTCTATAGAACTAGTATATAAGCTGTTAGCTAATTAAACTACTCGTGTAAAGTTAATGCATAGTGTATCAAATTTAATACTTACGTTAAATACCAATGTTACGAATATCTTACTTGTCATTCCAGTTATGAACGAAGTAAGATTAACGCACGTTGAGTACAATTACAGCTAATTGGGTAGCATCGATACCGGTATGAAATTTTCTATTATTAATATAGGCATTCTATCTAAGAGTATAAAAGATAATGAAGATAATTGACCTTTATGTGTCGTATTACTGCCTACTGTATAAATGTGTAATAGTGTATTAATTACCATCAAAAACTTAAAACCATAGTTGTCATACCCGGCTATAAACTAAGTAAGATTAACCCGAGTAGAGCAAAACTGAACCGCCATGACCGGATACTATGCTTGTAACCATTCAGCAATTTGACAAACGACTTAAAAGTTTAAACTAATAGCAATTAGTCTTGCTGCACGTGTTGTTTCTAGCTAGCCAGATAGCTCTTACTTGATTGATAAGAGACCGATTGATAACCAATTAACTGTTCATCAACATGAACAGTTTAGTCATTTAAGTATTCGTTAACTACATTATTAGGCCCACAATCCCGAAAGAAGAGGATGAAGCTGTTCAGGAGGTCGATGTCAACGAGGAGCTCGACCTGGAACAACTGGATGAAGAGATGGCCCTTCAGTATGACAGTGACGACGACGAAACTGCGGCTAATCTTTTCAACTTCAATATCCCAGGTTAAGAGCGACTATTACTATCAACTTGAACCATTTCCTTTTTGGCCTAATTTAACCTTTACAATTTAAAACATTACAATAAATTAGCAACTTTATTAAGTCGACATATTTATTTTCGCGTTTCTTATAATATTTTTTTCCTCCTTCCGGCTGTGGAATCTAAAGAAAGCGTCAGTACCGTCCGCGCCGAAGTTCTGGAATCCAATGCGGATTACGAAGCCTGGAAACTGGAAGTAGAGAAAGTAACTCCGCAGCTCCGATTGGCTCTGAAACACGGTTACCATACTTCTTAAACTCAGTTTGAAAACGTGATCGTATGATGGATTTCAACTTAATTTTACTTAAACGTTAACGTCATACTGTAAATGTCCAATGTTTTTTTTCATTTTGTCTATTCATATTAATGTGATCCTGGTGCAAAAATAGTAGATTCGTAGTTAATTTCATTTAACTTTGCAAAATTTCTATCAAATTTTTCAAATTTAATTTTAATTTCCGAATTTGCCGAATAAATTGAATGTAGATTCTCGAGATTGGCGCAGTCGATTAGACAGTCTCCGCCAGCACAGTTCCAATGTGACCAACTCGCTCCAGTCGGCCCAGTCGTTCCTGGAGAAGATGTCTGCTGACATATCGAGAAGCATGGAACGCATCGAAAGCCGCGAGAAGTACCTCAACACGCAGCTGGAACCCGTTTTAAACCAGTACAGGAAACTCAAGGAGAAGCAGACGGCGCTCCAGGAAAAGTACCGCGCCGTGGGTGCCGGAATCCAGGAGCGGACGCAAAAACTGAACCAAATCAATGAAGAAATCCAACAGATCAAGAACGAAGTCGAACAACGAAGCTCTAATATGACCGATGGAGGTAGGCAATTATCGTTATCACGTTGCAAAGTTGTAGGAATTAAGATTGAAATAGCTAGGCAGATAAATAAATAAATAGCTAGCTGGGTAGATAGATGGATGGATACGTAGACAGGTAGGTAGGTAGATAGATGGATAGATTAATAGGTAGAGGGCATAAAGAAAGATGAATGAACAGATAGATAAATAAACAGACTGATAGATGGGCAGATATCCAGATAGACAGATAGTTAGATGGTCGGATGGATGGACGGATGGACGGATGGACGGATGGATGGATGGATGGATTGGTGGATGGATGGGTAGGGAGGTTTAAAAAAGCCTTAGTGATATAGTTGAAAAGATAGATCGATAGATGATACAGATAGGTAGCAAGGTAGACAGATAGATAGATAGATTAGATAAATTAGATAGATAGACAGATAGATAGATAGATAGACAGACTGTTAGATAGATAGATAGATATAGATAGACAGATAGATAAGACAGACGGATAGAAAGATAGACAGATAGGTAATTAGATGGATAGTTACATGCATATCCCTTTTAACTTTTAGGACCATTGATAAACGTGAAGAAGGCCCTGGCAGGCATGAAACAGGAACTCTCCGCCATGGACATCCGCATCGGGGTCCTCAGTCACCTGCTTCTCCAGGCCAGATTGAAAGAGTCGACTGCTTTCCAAGTGCAGCTTTTGGCTAGCAGTTCTTTCTCTACTTAAAATTAATCGAAAAGAAAACTCGATACATAATCTATATTCATTCAGTTCACATTAACTTTTGTATTTGATCCACTACTACAATCTTTTCATTTGATTTGATCAGCATTAGTCACACAACAAGAGGAATCTATTCAAAAGAACTTGCTACTCGAGACTAGAGCTAGTCGTCTTTCCTTTTCTGTTTAACTTTCCCTATGTAAAAGAATGTACAATACAAAGCGTCGTTGCTATGGAAACATTAAGAGAACTGTCAACTTGTTATTATTGTTTTAATTGTCGATGGCCAGATAGGCAGAATCGAAACGATCCATTTCGCCGACCAGATAGTTGGCCTTGTTGCGCAGCACTTTGGCACCAGTGACCACTTCTTCCAGGTTGCGGATCTCACCCTCCAGCTGCTTGATTTCCGTCTGCATGTCGGTCAGATTCTCGTCCACCAGGTGACACAGACGGGCAAAAGTACCAGAAAGCTCCCTAGATTGAAACAAACATGCAATACGGATTATTAGATAATATGTTCAAACGTATACTTCTAACTTCGTGAACTATTATATTTAAACATATGATGACGTTCAATTACGTACTGATTTTCATACTTAACAATAACTGTTATTTACGGTTTTCATAATTGATATTATAATGAGATTAATTTGATACTGTTAATACAAGAATTACGTAAACTCAATTACATAAGGATAATTAAAATCGTTAGTAACTGTTCCTGTAATGGATATTATAATACAAAATTGATTGTCAGCCTTACTGTTGCACTTGATGACTGCAGTTGGCCGAAGTCAAATCGACGATCAGTTTCAGTTTCTTGGTGGCGTGGTCGACGTACTGGGCCTTGAAAGCGCGCTCGCGGGCCTTGGTGGTCCACGTGAGCCTCTCGTACAAGTACATACCGCCGTAGACTACCGAAGAGAAGATGATCAAGCGCCAGCCCACCGTCTTCATCATCTGCAAAGATTTAAAAAAAAATGTAATAAAATGAATTAAAATTACGAATCATACATAAAGTTATACAACATTATTATTATTATAACATCTATTTTGCCATTATTATTGTTTTCTAAATACTTTAAGCCCCATATTGTTATCAGTAATATTATTACCTATCATAATTATCATCATCATTTTTACTATTAACATTCTAATCAAGAAGAGTTAATTAACTCACAAATCCCGCGCACAAGAGTCCTCCCATCATTCCCTGCGACGAGAAGGAAGCCAGTGCGATGCGAGATATCACGGACCAATCCTCGGCAGTCTGCGGGACGAGCGCCCGCTGCGAATTCTCCGTATACGGCAGCGAGACGGGCCTTTGTTTGATCAATTTAATCAATTCCATTAACTTTTAACTATATCAGATTCATTTCAAAAGCAATTATCTTGAATTTGTAGAGACACAATACCTGGGCACGGGTTCCACATAGTTTTTCAGCGCCAACGGAGCCATGCCTTTGCCGAGGAACCTCTGCATGAGTGAGGTAATACCCAGCGAAAACCTGAACTCGATATCCTCGACGAAATCGGCGCACAGGTTATCGCAGTTGAGACGGTAGAGGATCTCGAACGGCTCCCGGCGAGGCGCCAGGGTCAACGACAGCTCTTTCTTGTCCGCAGGTAGCAGCGATGTCACCCGTTCTGTAAAATAATCGAACATCTAACCAGTGCGAATAAAGACGCATTTAGCAATTTTCCACCTATTATTACAGTAATCAATTTATGATATAAATAGAACAATATCTAATACACTTATACATATACTTACCACGTGATTAAAATATCATATATTCCAGTACCTTATTGGTAAAAAAAAATGTAATTCATTTCCTATCACTAATAATCCACACCGCTGTAGTTAAAATAAATTTCATTTGGTTTTATGATTATTAATAAGTTATTCTACTTTTAGATACTTGTGTAGTTAACTTGAAGATTTCTCAGCTAATAGCGCAGCGACCAGTTCTCAGTGCGGTTACGGTATATAGAAACGATATCTAATACACCAGTACAAATATAATATCTGGTTATAACAATACGCATTTGACATCTTTACAAGTTAAATTTAATTCATACCCTCTAATGAACAATTCATTATTTCCTGTAGTAAAAATTACACCCCGGTATCAACGATCTTATCAAAATTAATTACTATCCTCTAAAGTATAATTCATCTCCTGTAGTAAAAAATGCAACCCTGTAATTCAGTTTATTTAGTTATTTAATTCTATTGTGAAATATACATTAAGTACGTTCTATTTGGAAACGTATGATGTGTCAGCTGAAACCATTGCGATTAAAAGCCTACGTGATTACGACATCAATGTATTCTGTTCGATTCTACTTATTTATGTTTTATTACATTTACATATATTATATTATTATATATAAACTTATTATTGTATATAAATATTAATATGTATATATATTTCAATATTTATTTATTATTCTCCTTCTACTAATTATGTTAAAAGAGGAGCAAGGATACGGCACCGGTCATTTCCTTCTGCGAGGCCTCCATGTTGAGAGCCAGCGCCGTCGAGAGTCGGGTGCGCAGGTTGCTGCCCAGGCAGACTTCCACGTGGCCGTGCAGTTCCTTCTTGTAGACCTGCAGCACGTAAGGATCGTGATGGAAGGGCGCGTGGAACTCGTCGACCAGGACGGCCAGTCTCCTGATTTCGTCGCTTAGCGCCTTGGACACTTTGTGCTCGACTTCTTCGACGATCTTGCAGATCTTGTCCTTCATCTCCATGGTGATGAGCTGCAGCTGCTTTTCGGTGAAGTCGAGACGGTCCAGAACCTCGCGGCGCTGTTCCACCTTCTCCAGGCGCTTGGCGCCGGCGCGCTCCAGGACACTTTCCATCACAGACCGAATTTCCCTGTTCAGTTCAAAGGGCACAAAATATATTTATTTTCAAATAACGGCCATTTTTCTCAAATCAGTCAGCTAAATAGCGAGAAGATAACAGAAAAAGTATTTTTTTCCGAACCTAATTAATTTAGACAAGTAGATGGATATATAACAGATGGACAGATAGACAGACAGGTAGATAGGCAGGTAGGTACATGAGTAGATAGATGGAAAGATAGACGGGTAGATGGATAAATAAAGTTTAAGGTGGACAGATAGATACACAGTCACATGGAGAGATCAATGGAAGGATGGACGGATAGATGGTATTAATAAGATTGGTAGATAGATCATAGATAAGTGGATAGGTAGACCCATAGATATACGGGAAGAGAGGAGGACGGATAGATGGATGGTAAGACAGACGGATAGAGAGATAAGTAGATATAGGGCTGGATAGATACACAGTCAGATGAAAAGATTGCTGGAAGGATAGACGGATAGATGGTACTTATAAGATTGGTAGATAGATAGACAAGTGGGTAGGTAGATATAGATGGAAAGAGAGGTGGATGGATAGACAGATAGATAGATAGATACACAGACAGATAAGTAGATAGTTACACAGATAGACATAAAGATAGATAGACAGAAAGACGGGTAGGTAGATACATATTTAGATAGAAAGATAGGACGACTAGATGAATTTTAAGCAAAGGATAGATAGGCAGTTAGATTGATAGCTAGGTGGATAGATTAATACATGGATGGATAGATCGAGAGATTAATAGACGGACACGTAGTTAGAAAAGAGGAACATAATGAATAGATTAGGTAGTATTACGTTATAATGGCTTTGCCGCGTTTGTTGTGCTGATCAAACTTGGTACGCACCGCCGACTGGGAAATGCACTCCTCAAACTTCCGCTCAAAGTCCTGGAACTCAAAGTATCGACCGGCGAATCCATCGGTAGCAATTCCCGCTGTTAAAAAAAGAAAGTTAGAAAAGCAGCCAGTCATTGTAACCTCTTTAGATTTAATTGTATTATAATAAATTTTTAATTAGTTTACACTTGTCTATTAATTTATCATTAATAATTATTTTCCTATTGATATTTCCACCAATATTTTTTCCCGTTTAATACATTTTACTGTTATCATAAGATTATTGTTCTAAATTTACTGATCATTACTGTTCAACGGGAGTCCCTTAAACTCGTTGATTCTGGCCTGGAGAACTTCTTTGGCCGAGACGAAAAAGACGCGCTGCTCAGCTTCGCCGCGGCCATTGCACACCTTCAGCTCCTCGACGAGAAAGTCGACGGTTCGACTCAAGTGCTGCTTGCGAACCTTCGACATTAAAAATCCAAAAGTTGTATAAATATTTAATTTACATTAAGATTAATTACATTTAACCAAAAGCAACCTTGAAAAGCGCAAATCAATCCTCCCAACTCAAATCAGAAACCATTCCCTTCATCATATTAAACTTTAAATACAAAATCCAAAACAAATCCCCGAAATTAACGGCGAATCACTGAAGTATAGAATTTAAAGGCCAAACCAAGCCGAGTAATTTTAGCTACTTTAAAAAATAGTAAATAAATAAAACACCGGGAGCAAGATGGGAAATGTATAGAGAAATGCGCAGTGCCAACATGCAGTGCCTTTTTGAAACTGGTTGAGATTTACCTGCGACTGCTCTCTATGGGGCTACGAGTACAAAACAAGTTTCACTTTACAATGATAACCACAGCGAAAATAATTATATCAATTTACGATTTAACTATAAGTGAATTTCTGAATGTATCACTGAATACGAAATGTAATTAACATCAATAATTTTTTGTTAGATAAGATCCCAGCGGGTCTTTATTTACCTCCTCAAGGAATTCAGGCTCCGAAGCAGAAGCGTCCCACCGGTTATTCAAAATGAAGATGTTCGGTTTCGACAGGCGAGCCGAGACTTTGTGAAAGAAATTCTTCTCCTGTAATGATTTATGAGAAATTTTAATTAGGTAAGTTTCAAACGTATCATTATAGAAATAATATATTAAATAACATTTATATATAGACATATTGATATTACAAATTCATCAATATAAATATTGAGTATTATAAATAAAAATTAAGAGATGAATGAACTAGATTAACTGCTTCTGGAGCTCTTACATTCTGTATACTACATTCAGATTAACAGAGAAGCAACACGCGATTACAATAAACTTCAGTCATCCATAAGAAGTCCTAAAACGTATATATTATTTCTTTAAATTGCCACTTTCCGTAATATTTTAATTTTAGGTAAATAAAAGAACATTAGAATAAAATACTAAAAGTTGGGGGGGGGAATACTAGGAATGATTCNAATGATTCTGATGATAAAGTAAGATGAGATAAATATTTTTTTCAAGAAGTAATTTACAGTTAGCATTAGCGTGGATTCCGCATTAGCAACCAGGACAAAGACATCAGCGTCCAAGCAGTGTTTGTCGATCCACTCGTCCAAGTTGGGGGAAACGTCAATGCCGGGCGAATCGACAAACACGACATCGTCCCGCAGCAAGGGACACTTGTCCTTCGGCCAGAAGACCCGCACCAGCGACGAATCTCCGAGGCTCTCCGTGCAGAGCGCGTGGGCCAGCTGCGACACTGTAATGTGAAAAGTCATAAGTTTCGTATATATCTGTCTATCTATCTGCCTGTCTGTCCATCTATCCATCTATCTATCTATCCGTCTCTCTATCTGTTTTTCTACCTATCTATCTATCTGACTATTTATCCACCTATCTCCCTATCTACCTACCTACCTATCCATCTATCTATTTATCTGTCTATCTATCTATTTATCCATCCATCTACCCGTCTATCTATCCATCTATCCATCTATCAGTCTGTCTATATCTAGTTAACTGTATATCTATATATCTATCTATCCTCAAGGTTTGATTTAATACTGTAAATTACCTGATTTCACATTCTTCCGTTCTTCCGAATCCTCCGTCACCAGGTAAGCATCGTTGTTCTCTGAACCTTCCACCTGGATGAAGCAGTTGGTTGTGTGGCCAATCCCGCTTGGCAGGATTTTCTCCCGCAGCATGGAATTGATAACGCTGCTTTTACCATTGCTAGTTCTAATATGACAAACAATAATAGTTAGTTCGTTTGTAGCCTGGGTGCAGATTAGGAGCTATCCATCTGTCTATATATATCTATCTATCAGTTAAATCAAGTTAAATTAAACAAATTTTTCTCTTTGAAGATGATATGTAATTAATAATTATACCTGCCGAAGAACACTACTTTCATGTGATCACGGGCAAGGACCTCCCGAATTCCCTGTACCTTCCAGACGTAAGCTTCAATCGATTTTGACTCGTCAGCGTTGGCCGTACGATTATCCGCAGGCACGCCTACAACAGATTCAAAAAGACGAAGTTAAGTTAACATACAGACTAATGGTTAAAATAACATTTGACGGTTGACGATAAAATGGCGTACTTGTTAAAAACTTGTTGCAATCTGTGACGTAACTTTCGATTTCCACGAAAATGTCATTGATCCTTTTTTTCGCTCGGACGAATATCTGAAGAGGTGACGATGTCGTTGGCGATTCCCGTAAGGCGCCAGGTGAAGACACTGGCCCTGCCGCAGCCCCATTTGATCCGCCAATAACGATGGACGTGGAACGAACTAGCTGCCCTGACATCACCTAATCCTTCATCATGGAAAAGCAAACTACATAATGTATGGTTCTTACAACATATCATTCCAGTCGAAACGTACAGTTCATACCACAACAGTCGTTAAATAATACAGGACTTTAACTTTAAGATCGTAACCCAGTTAATACAGGTTAGTATAGTACTTATGACCTATAGTAGTTAGTAGTGTGTATAAATAACTCTTTAACTTATTAACCAAGTAACATGACCGAGTCTTGAAAAATATGTAAACTGGGTAGATAAGAACTGCAATCGACTTACAATAATGCGCTATAAGGATGTATTTAACTCGTAATTGCAACAACTAACAAACAATCGGGTTATTCACTATTGCA
>JAIQCU010001777.1:0-17724 GCA_022114935.1 Leptestheria dahalacensis
CTATCATCCAGGCTACCAATCGTATCAATACCTGCAGTACCAGCAAATGTTCGAACAGCAGCAGCAGCCGTTCAGCAACGAATTGTACGGATACCGCAGCGAAACCATGGCAGCCAGGTATGGGTACCAATACCACGTCGATACCAGTAACTGGAACCTCGGTACCAACTCTATGAGTAGCGGGCCCGAGCCGGCGAATGAGTATGGAGTATCGAGTACCGAGAATGAAACCGCTTCAAGACTGGCCACTCTATAGTTTATCACTTTTTCATACAATTCAAATATTTTTCAAACAAGTTTTATTTGCAACAAAGAAATATTTTTATGACTTACGAGTTTTTCTAGTGAGCTAAATTCTGCGAGTCATGGATTTTTAAAAAAAAATTTGAAAACTGTTTATTTCGTAGTTTAGTTTCTGTGTGCAAAAAAAAGGATCGCAGTATCAAACTTTTGACGTTTTGACAATCGCCCGGTTTTGATGAATCGTTCTTGTTCATGAATTGTAGTCTGCATTTTTTTTTCTACAAAATTTTTCAAGGAGGAGTTACAAATACAATTTTTGTATATCAAAAAGAGAGAGAGAGAGAAAGCGATTAATTTTCCTTTTCCAGAGATTAATCCATCATAGGTCAAAAAAAGGTCATGCCTTCGAAAGAATGTACTTCCGCGAAATCAGTGCGATATGCATTCGTTTGCGAAATCATGGCAACCACCTATTTGCTTCGCCTAAATAAAAGTTATAGTAATTAAAACTTCATCAGAAGAATTTTGTTTTCATGTATGAACAGTTCAGTTTTCGGTGCGTACTGTAACGCTGCCCTCACTTCGGGCGGTTCGGCCATAGTGAAATCAGATGGACTTCAATTAGACCTAAACGCTTAAACGTAGTTAAATCTGAATAGTTCAAATCACGAGTCAAAATGGGCAACATTGGGCTTGACACTGCCCGAAATTTGGGGTGGGACAGTCTACAGGGCAAATGAAAGAAACAGAGTACCAGCCGGGCGAAAAGTTGATTGCTTATGGCTCCCACATTTTCAAAGATATAACAACCGAAAAATTACCGAGTCTAAACCTAGTCATGCTTGACGCACTGGTAAAGTTTCGTTGAAATATCTTTGTAAGTTTCGCCAAAATAAAATCCTAAACGTTGCAAATTACTGCAATAGACTTGAAGGAATCTATCGTTTCTAGTCTAACAATGACTGGAACTGAAGTAGAACTGGAGCAGCTGATTAAGGGTACGTGTAACCCTCCTTTTCTGCTTTTTTCTTCTCCCCCTTCTCTGTATATATCGGGGGAGGAGGGTGGAGGGGGGGCTGAAAGAAGGGCGGTCCCGTGCAGAACTATTGGGGCCGGTGGCGATCCATCAATGTGGTCGAAGCGGCGGTTGACAGACTGGTCCGGAGTTTTGGGAAGCGGGACGCTAAGCCAGGCGTGAAGTCACCTTTTGGCAATGGACACATCTAACTGGCCATCATTGTTTGGCACAAAAGACCAACACGTTCCAACATAAACTTTCATCTTATAGTCTCTTATTATCTTCTCTATCTATCTATCTCCCTATAGCTGCCCTAATCTAGATGCCCATCTCTCTAGCTACCTGGCTATCTATCAACCAACCTCTCTATCTGACTTTGTATACTTGTCTATTCTAGTTGTTGTCTGCCCTTGTCGGTCTGTCTATATAACCTCTCTAGCTATCAGCCGAAGCTATCCATCTCTCTGTCTACCGCCCCGTATGTGTGTGTGAATTGCACGCTCCGATCTGCTCCACCTAGTACAACACACATCCATATTAGCTGCTCCAATCTGCTCCATTGAGCTCAGAATGTTCCACTCTTCAAGGCAGAGGAAATTCCATACCCTTACCGACAATGGGATCTACTGTTCTCCTAGGCTTTTGAGAACCCCGATACACATCCTGCACTTAGCTAAAACAATTTGTAAACACATCGAGTTACTATCAAATCTACTTTTCAAAATCTACCGGCTGTCCGTGATAGATAGATCTATATCCATCGTCTTGGTGGGTCGAACGTTGAGATCAAAATGAAACAAAAGAGAATCTGTAATAAAAGGGAATATAAAGAAGAAGAAGAAGTGAAAATATTGGACAGCCTGGCCGTCGTCATGTGCGGTTAACGACTCCGCGCAAAGTTGACAATTTACATGCGTCAAACGTAAAAAGGTAGAAAATTTTATGACCAATGTCAACTTTAGTCTTCAAATCAAACTTGATAAAATTTCTCGTATAGTTTAATCATTTTAGCACTAAACTATCCGCACAAAAACATAACGACGGGTAGTTAATGGAACGGAGATTACGAAATCGTGTATTGTTAATTTGGTGTTTGATTAATGAATCATTCTTTGCCCACTTTTTTCTTGTTCTTCTCTAGAAATGAAAGACAGACGATAATTTTCCAAATGAACTTGGAAAATATAATAACTCACGATAATTTTTTTATACCGTTTCCCTATCATTTTTTTTCACATCCAGCTTGCTGCAATCGAGTCCATCCCCGCCTGACGATTAATCGTCCGCAGCACTCTGTTTTTGTTTGTTGTTGGCTTTTTGCACAGTTTTGACCATTAAATTTTTTCCTCCGTCACCGTTTCTCTTTGTTTTTGAGTTTCTTCGACCACGAGGTGACGAATGAACGGCTGTGTTACGTCACTGGTCTATAACTAAAAGCGATACTTATTAACTTATGATAATTCTATCCATCTATAACCAATCTATATCTTTGCCTGTCTAAACTATCGACTCGTGAATTCATGTTATAGGAAGACCAAGAAAGCAATCATAAACGGGTACTTGCTGGGGAAAAGTTGATCGCTTATGGCACCCAAGTTTTCAAAGCTATCACAACCAAAAAAATACCACGTATAGACTTGATGTCAATCTACATACTGGTAAAATTTCATTCAAATCGGCTTGTTAGTTTTGCCGGAATAAAATCCCAAACTAGGAAAGATCCATACAATTTCCTACCCTTCAGGACCCCCTTTTTTGAAGCTCTACGGACTAGTAGTGCGACAAAACAATAAAACTTTTAATAATAGCAGCGATATGATCACAAAAGTCTGGTACAGTAACACAGGCATGTCAACGCGAGGTAGCAGACCCCCGTGCTCGTTGAAAGACACGCACTTGGCTCATAACAAAGCATCGATGTTGGATAGAAAACGTGGGGCAGGGGGGGAGCGAATACACCAGAGTTTGCATATAACAGTGGCCGTGGATGACGACATTTTCATTAACACCACCCATTCCATGATAAATTGGACACTTGCGAGTGTGAAACTCCACACACTGGGTGTTTGGTTTTTTTCTTTCTGCCCGAATACACCGGGAGCTTTTGACCTCTCCACACACACACACAAAACACGACATGTTTTGGGGAAACTTTTTAATCCTCAATTAACCAAGTTAACTGGAAACCCCTCGTTAAGTGAATTAACTTTATTTCCTCGGCATTTGAAACGGTGAAAGTGTAGGTGTTGGACTGCTGAGTGAAACGTTGTAAACGTTTGAACGTGAACAAGATAATCAGTGATTTGACAATTTTTGATATCTCTATAAATCGCTCCATCTACCAATCTATCTACCTATCATCTTACCTACCTATCTGTCTATCTATCCATCTATCTGTCTGTGTGTCTACCTATCTATCTATCTATCTATCTATCTATCTATCTATCTATCTATCTATCTACCTATCTACCTATCTGTCTACCTGTCAACCTATCTATCTATCTATCCATCATCTATCCATCAATCTGTCTATCTATCTACCTATCTATCTATCTATCTACCCATCTATCTATCTACCTATCTACCTATCTGTCTACCTGTCAACCTATCTATCTATCTTTCTATTTATCTATCCATCATCTATCTATCTATCCACCTAACCATCTATCCATCTATCAATCTATCTATCTATGTCTATCTATCTATCTATCTATTCTTCTATCTAGTAAAGTAGTAAAATTATAAGGCTAAGATCAAGTTGGATTAGACTGGTAGTTTTCAGCTTGAGATTGGACGAAAGTAATGCGAGATGAGAGCAGAAGAGCGAAAAAGATAAAAGTTTTTCTTGTGTTCTCTCTCTTGTTCGGATTGCGGTTATAGGAGAGAGAAGGCGAGAGGTCAGAGGTCATTTGTGGGTCCCTTAAATATCCGACGGGGGTCGTAGAGATGGGGACCGGCGACCGGCCTTCTGGCTGGACGGCAATAGATGTCAGCCGAATGTCGATCTTCCATTGTTTACAGCCACATTTCTTTGCCAGTATCGTCCTCCTTTAATACTCACTTCCACAATACAATCTAACTTTATTACAATAATTTCCCCTGGACCAAACCTCCCCAAACCGCGCCGACAGATCTTTAAAAGATTCCTTTCAAGAGTTACAAGAATCCAACGGTGCTCTTTTTATCACGAGCATAAGGAGAGGGCAAAAAACAGCAAGATAAGGACTTAAAGGGCAATTGGACCAACCCTTATGGGTCTTTTGGACCACCCTATCAAATGAACATACTGCTGACAACGACGGTTTTATTTATGCGATGGTCCAATTACA
Organism: Leptestheria dahalacensis; assembly: GCA_022114935.1. Classification (NCBI taxonomy): domain Eukaryota; kingdom Metazoa; phylum Arthropoda; class Branchiopoda; order Diplostraca; family Leptestheriidae; genus Leptestheria; species Leptestheria dahalacensis. Next base: position 4,591 of record JAIQCU010001777.1, read on the forward strand.
CCCAAATAGAGGTGGTCCATTTGCCCCAATGACGTCGACAGGATTACAAGGGCCACTGGAAAATCCTTCGTTGTTGAACATTTTAAAACGTGTATGTAAAACAGGGGTATTGGGTCAATTGGACCACTCTTTCTGGGTCAATTGGACCACCTCATATAATAAACATATTGCTGATGGTGTATTCAGTAGCGGTCCAGTTGTCCCCGATCTGAGTTTAAACATCTCTTAAGATCTGTTGGTTTGTATATTTTGACCCGAGAAGGGTATAAGGGCAATTGGACCACCACTTTCGGGTCAATTGGACCACCCTTTGGAAATGAAAGCTCCATCTTTAGAAAACGTTTTTATGTAGTTGACCCGGAAAGGTTGGTCCAATTACCCAAACCCTAGTTTTCAACATCCTCAGTTCAAATGGGCAGGTTTATAATTCGACGAATAAGACTAGTTCGGGCAACTGGATCACCCTTTTAGGGTCAATTGGACCCCCCCCCTTAAATGATATGGCCCACTGGAAACGGTTATAAGCAGTGGTCCAAGTAAACCCGAAAGGATGGTCCAATTACCCAAACTATAGACCTCAGCTGGAGTAAACAGTTGTTTGGGGCAACTGGACCACCCCTTAAGGGTCAACTGGATCTATTTGAAATGTAACATATACTTAGGGAAGGTTTTTAAGTAGTGGTCCAATAGACCCTAGCGGAGTGGTCCAATTACCCAAAACTTAATATACCTCAGTTGAAACGGATAGGTTTCTAACTCGACGAAGGGTAGTTGGGGCAGTTGGACCACCCTTTACGGATCAAAAATGGCCCTCTGAAATGAAACGTGTACACCTGCGCCAAAATTTTTTGAAATAGTGGTCCAAATAGACCCTAAGGGGGGTGGTCCAGTTACCCAAACCTTAGTTTTAACATCCTCAATATACCTCAGTTAGAATGGACAGGTTTACAACTCGATGAAGGGCAGTTGGGGCAATTGGACCACCCTTTTAGGGTCAATTGGGACCCCTTTGAAACGAAACATAAACCTATAACTAGACGGTTTTTAAGTAGTGGTCCAAATGGACCCTAACGGGAGTGGTCCAGTTACCCGAACCGCTTGCCTTTGTGTTGTAAGAAGGGATGTTTGAAGGAGTTTCAAAGAGAGGTTTGAAAAAAACTGCTCCCCACGTAGGTTTTCACACACATGCATCATCAATTGTTGAACGACACGCATGAAGAGTGCCTTCCTTTTTTCCGCAGAAACAGAACTCCATTACCTTGTTAATGGTTCCCATCTTTTCGTTATAAAAACATTACGATATACACAATTAATAATTACCAGATTCACCGTTTTTTCTGCTTTACCGTGAATCTCCCCAAAAAAACGGGATGATAAAAAAGTTTCAACAGACATTACATGACGTTAGTAATGGTCCAAACAATATACGGACCATGTCAGGTTGATTAATAGTTCAGAAGCTGGTTTAGAAAAAATTGTACACACTCGACGATTTTATGACGTTTGATATGAAACGCTTTTGTCTTGTGGATTACACTATGAGTCACTGAGTCATTTTGTGAGTCATCTTTAGGGATCTTCTCGCAGAAAACCTCGACAGTTCTGCCAATATAGGGAATCCTGTATGATTCACAAAGATTCTTATAATCGATATAACATGATATTGTGAGAATCAACCTAGGAATCAGATTCGTACTATCCATAGAGTCTTGTCCGTGAGTCATATAGTGAGTCGTACTAGAGATTCATATATGAATAAACTAGTGTTAATATAACATCAGTCTATGTCTAACTATCTATATCTATCCATCTATCTCTTACCTATCTGCATGATCATTTACGATAGTCGTACTAAAAAATCTTCTTGGGAGTCAGGGTCTTGTCGGTACCCGAATCACACAATGACTCAATACGTATTGAGTCAATTTGAGAATCACGCTCAAGTCATGTGACTGAGAGTCGCACAGTATGTTTTTTGTAATCCTCCTGGGAGGGGTAAATCAATTTAGGATTTTCGGGTTCCCGAAAGGAGGCGTCCATGTTTGGTGGGTTTTGGTGATTCTGTTAAGGTTGGGCCCGAGGCAATCGTGACAGATGAGTGATGCATGGCTTGCCTGACATGCTGCACGCTGGTTTCACCAAAAAATCCTTGCTAGGAAAAGAGCGAGAGAGAGAGAGAGAGAGAGAGAGAGGAAAAAAACTAGTTCTTTTCTACTGGCTGTTCCAATCCACCAAAAGAGTATGTTGGAAAACGCCTGGTTGTAGTACTCATAAAAAATTTTACAGACACACCTCTTTCTTCCCTTGTGTTCCTCTTTTGTGTTCCTGTATAACCATCTCTGCAATGGCTCACTCTCCTATCTACCTAGCTGTCTATCTGTCCTATCTATCTATCTATCTATCTATCAATCGGTCTATATCTGTTGGTCTATCTATCTAACGATCCGTCTGTCTACCTACGCTAACTATCAATCTGTCTGTAACTATCTGTTGGTCTGTTTATCTATCTATCTGTCTAACTATCTAACTATCTGTTGGTCTATCTATCTATCTATCTATCCGTCTGTCTACCTACTTACAAGTATCAATCCATCTGTCAATCTATCTGCTTATCTATCCAATCTGTCTATCAATCCATCTGTCTATCTGTCTTTGTAACTATCTAACCGTCTAGCAATCCGTCCACCTATCTATCTATCTATCTGTTTATCTATTTATCTGTCTATGTAACTATCTAACCGTCTAGCAATCCGTCCATCCATCTATCTATCTATCTGTCTATCTATCTATCTGTCTATCTATCTATGTCTCTATCTATCTATCTACCTACCTACCTACCTACCTACCTACCTACCTACCTACCTACCTACCTACCTATCTATCTATATATGTACCTATGTATCTGTGCATCTATTTATCTATCTATTTACCTATCTATCTATCCATCTGTATAGCTAAGAGCTGTANATCCATCCATCCATCTATCTATCTGTCTATCTATCTGTCTATCTATCTATCTATCTTTATATCTAGTAAATATTAACCCCCTATTGAAAAAACGGAGACTCATGAAATTCAATTGAATTAAACGACAAGTAGCAGACCCCCATGTGACTAAAAGGCTTAAGCGGTGCAGACAGACGGTACACAGCTTCCAGAAATGATGGATGGACAGTCGGCCCGTTTCGTCAGCTTTACGCAGCATCGAACCCCAACAATAGAACCATCTTTACACAAGCGGTCCAATCTCCTTTTTTCCTAACAAAAAATATCACACGTATATGGCGACATACGTTTCAAAATAAATGTTAAAACATTAAATATTTTAATGATAAACCAAATTAAATTTAAAGAATAATAATAACAAATTCTGTTGCGTTAATTTGTTAAGTCGCTGGACACGCAGAGAGGGATTACAGGTTTTCGCCTTCTGTGTAGTTGACATGCAAAAAAACTGGCGCAACGAAGATTTTCAGCCATTGTAATAAGCCTCCCTTTTGAGCACGTGACTTTTATTTCTACCACAGCAGACGAACCAGCGAACTAACACAAGATTGGCTTAAGTATTGAATAGGAGGTAAGACATGACAGATTTTGACCATAAAAATCAAGTATGAATTAACTATAGTAACGTTTTCTGACAGTTTTATGCAGTGTTGTTGGATGTTGGGGTGAGTTGGACCGTCTTATAGGGGTCATTTGGACCTATCCTTAAAACGGCAGGCCACTCGAGAAACGCGTTTTTACATGGTGGTCCAAGTGGCCCTAATGGGGTGGTCCAATTGCCCCAATTCGTACACCCATCTTACCCAGCCGATGATCATATATAACCTAGGTCGTGTTGAAGGGATTCAACTACAATGTTCAGTTAGGGCAATTGGACCACCCCCCAAAAGGTCAATTGGACCACCCTCTAAATAAAAGTATTGCCCATAAGAAGGATTTTTACATCGTGGTCCAACTGACCCTAATGAGGTGGTCCAATTGCCCCTATTCAGAGTCAACTATAAGGTTTGTTAACGACAATAGCACCAACAAATAGGGCCACTTGGTCCAACCCTCTAAAATGAAGAATTATCCATGGGAAGGATCTTGACATAGTGGTCCAACTGACCCTAATGGGGTGGTCCAATTGCCCCTATTCAGCGTCAAACCCATGGAATCACTTGGACGCACCTATAACAATGAAAACATGCCATGGAGAGGGTTTTGACATAGTGGTCCAACTGACCCTTAAGGGGTGGTCCAATTACCCCAACCTGCATTCAGTCTTGAAGCGTAACTGTCTATCTAAAAAGGTATATCCTAATCGTTTGTTTTTATTGGGTGTTATTAAAAGCCCGAGAGGCGGGAGGGCGAGCCGGCTGGGTTGCCAGTGCGGCGGCGCGGGGCAGGTGACGGCAGCGCCGCCGGCGGGATTTCTCCCGACCAGCGTGAACGGATGTCAAATTTTCGCGCCTAGCAGATCCGCACACGCTTCCCGACCGAGTTGGGAGTCTCACCTCAGCAGTGCGTCCCCGGGCCCACCGCATCTCAATTAAAACTTGCTAATTAATTCATCTTTGCAAGACGTTTTTCTCAGAAATTGCCACCTCTTTTGTTTTTGTCTAAAGTCCTCTCAATTCTTTCTCTTGTTGTCGGGTTTCTCGTTTTTGAACAATAGCCATGAATCGGGACTCGTAACCAGAACAACAATAGAGGATTTTTCGTCTGAAATTCTCGAAACGTTTTCTCGGTTTTCGTTGGACAGATAAGCAACAATCAGACTGAAAACTGCACCAGATAAGGTAAGTTTGAATTCAACTTTAACCTTGTACAGCCAGTTTACTATATTCAGTTTTTAAGCTATTCCTATTGTATGTCTTATTTTGACAGTTACCACTATACACATTGCCTGGGTAAGCTAATTAACTACTAGGTTTTTATAGGGCAAGTTCCCTTCTAGTTTTTAAACGAGTTACTAGAGATTAGCATACATAGCCAGTGGTTGACAAAAAGCCGCTAGCCTTTACTTGCTTATCTAGCAGACTATAATCAAGTTAGTCACATAGGGTAGATAACTAGTCAGCAAATTACTAGCCACTTTAGCTATCAGTAGATAACTAGGCATTTAGTTATCTCCTGCTAGTTTACCTATGACAAAAGCATTTCTAGTATAGTTAGTTTTTCCCTAGTATTTAGTTAACCTTTCTAGCAATCGTGGCTACCTATAGATCTCGTTTTTGGTTCAGAAGCACAGAAGTTACTATGTAGCTTAATTAGTTACCTTCAGCTAGAATGCGATAGTTAGCAAGTTACTATGTTAACTACTTAGTATTAGCTATTAGCGTCAGCAAGTCCAGTAAGGATTCAGCTTTCAAAGCGACTTGTGGTTTGCGTTGACCACTCGTATATTCTAGCTTGTAGTTAACTAACTAGTTAACTAACTAGTCAGTGCTAGTTCTTATTATTAGTGACTAGCACTTTAGCAAGTAACCTGGTTTTATTGGTATTGCGTAACTATTTAATAGTCAAGACTTGAGCATCTTCCTTCTAGCTACTATTCATCTGCAGCAAAGCTGTTAACAGGTACTTAGCACAGTAAGTTAACTAGTTTTCTGAACTATCATTAAAATAACTCATTGCTAAACTAGTAATCAGAGCTACAAGCAATTACCTCATTAGCAAACTAGTTTAAGATTTCACTACTTTTAATGACTATGTTACTAGTCAAACCAATAGTTTTCACGAGAAACTAGTAGCTAACTGCTCTAGCTTAGCACAGGCTCGAACCAGCTAGTTATAACACTTAGCCGACTAGTCAAAATCGCTATGAAGTCTCCTATTTGGCGACTATGTATTCACAAAACAGCCGGTTAGCAAGTTAGCTAACAAGTAGTCCATTTTGATCAGCCCATGGAGACGAGTGGGACTTTGCAAATGACTCCGTCGGAAGGCGGATTCATCAACAGTCAGCCGTCCATGGCGGAATTCCTCTCGTCGATGCCCTTGATGGAAGATGGCGATCCCCACGTTAGCAGGGAACCACCGGAACTATCAACTACTCTCTACTACCGACCTTCGATGGCCCTATCCGGCGAAGTGTTGACCCAGTCTCTGCAAGATTCCATCTGCAACAAATCCGACTTTGCCTGGATGAAGGAGAAGAAAGCGTCCAGGAAGAACAATCAGCACTGTAAGTTTTCCATATTGTCAAACTAATCACTTTGGGTTGTACGATCCCCTATCAACGGAGTCATGCAGATCATTCCAAGTTTGATATTATCGACCTATCGCTATATGGGATATTACATATCAAGACCATACTCTTCTATGTAAACATGAAGGTATCAATGATTTTCATATATTAGGACCATGATTCAGTCAATAAAAACCTATGAAAGACGCCATTTTGAGCGCAGTTGCTCAATTCTGCACCAATTCTCATTTCCCTGCACTGTAGCCGTTCAAAAAGATAAGATTCCTAATTTGTACTAAAGTATGGAAAAATAACAGACTCGCTGGTGGTATAGCAACAAGCAGCTGGTTATGGTTCACCAAATATTAGGCGACAAAAATGTTGGATCGAATTTTCTGGTTTTGCGGTGAACGGTAATACGCGGAAAGGAAGTGGCCACTCGCCGTCGCCGTGTTTTGTTTTTGGAAACAAACAGACCAAATTTGACGGATGTAGCCACTTTACAAGTTTTATCTCGAAAACGAAAGGGTTTTCACCAGAATCACAAGCCTATCGCGTTCCCCCCTTTTCTCGCTGCTGGCTATTTATATTTACACAACCAAGTAACACAACAAGACATCGACGCTATGACTCTAAACTTGTACAGTGTAGGATGCCTGGCTTGGATCCTGCCCTAGGGCTATGATAGTATTAAACATGACAATGGACGGATACTAGCATCACTACCCTGCCAAACATATGCAGTCTTATACAGCAATGAGAAAGGGTTCCTTTTGGGGAAGATTTGATCGCTTATGGCACCCAAGTTTTCAGGGATACAAGAGCCAAAAAAATACTGAGTGTAGAACTGATAGTACTTTATCCACTGATGAAGTTTCATTGATATCGCCCTGTAAGTTTTGCCACTATAAAATTCCAAATTTAAACGAATCCACAACTTCCTGACTGTACCTAGTAACTAGCCTCAGCATAATGCCTGAAAGTCAAGCCCGTAGTATTTTATCACTGTATGAACTGCTATGTATTAGATATAAGCTTCAACTATCGTTCTGTTTTTGAGACCCAATCAGTGATAAACTGGTAATAGTAAGACGTATTCTATGGTATTAGTTCGTATTCGGGTCCAGATTAGGAAAACCGGTGCAACACTATGATGTACTATGCAGGTTTACTATAGAATCCTCAAGTTTCAGTTATGTTTATATTCTTGATAAGTAGCTGATAATAAGCTGATATAACAGTCAGACATCTCGCAATATTAGTCTCCATTCAGGTATAGGGCTCATGCATTATGACGTCACGTCACGTGACTCTCCATAAGACTCCATAAGACTTCTGTGCACCTTTATTTCACTCGACTTGTGTCATGAACTTGTAGACCGTCAAGATGGCGGACATTTACAAAAATGCTTTAAGCCGTGTAGACTAGTAGAATCGAACGAAACATTTCCCCTGAGGGCAAATTGCAAGCCAGGGTCCTGTAGCGGTATTAGACATGACTTTTAATCTAAACTGCAGGTTTCAAACCCATGACATTGATGGTAGTAGCGACACTGCCGTTTGACCGAGGAGCCCTCGGGTTCGAATCCCTACGAATCAAGTTATGATTGAAATACATGTTTTTTTCTGTCTTAAACTGTTGAAAATATAAGGTTGCAGAGGTTTTTAGATTCGGCGGCATTATCAAGTCGTTATCGAGTGCGTAGCAAATCAGTGGAGACGACCGTTGGAAACGATAAAATATAAAATAAAGCCCAGTGGGCCCAAGTCAGCGTAGCGAAGATAAAGTCTTCCATTTCCTCTCATTCTGACGCCTGCCAGCAGCTACTCTCGGCAACCAAACACCATGCAAGGCAAAGTAGCTCGACTCCTTCCCTTTTTTTTAAGTGCCTTGTTCTTTTTAGCCCCTTCTTATAGACAATTTCAAAAAGAGAGGAAAAAAAGAGAGAAGGGAGCAGAGAACAAGAAATAAAGGAAGAATAGTAGAAAGGAAAGGGGGGAGGAAAACACCCCCAGGCAATACGGGTGTGTGAATTAGACATATATCCCCTCCCCCCCTACTCCTTTACCCGGACGCCCGTTTGCAGGAGCTTAATCAGGCGCAGCAGCAATTTTGCATTTTTTCCCAATGCATTGGACTCGATTACGGTTTCAAGATGGCCGCTGATGTTCCCTCACTTCAAAGAATGTTCATTTCAGGATTGTCCTCCACCCACCCTACCCCCGACCCCGACCCTCCTCTTCCTGCTTGCCACTCCGGAACCTCCTTCTCTCTCGAACTCTTCCAGGACAGTTAGCATAAAGCAATCCTTCATTAGGAACTGGAGTCTTTAAGAGCCTTGACCTGTTCACCTCGTTTTGGTTGTAGCCCTTGTAGACTAAACCGAGAAGGAAACAAGGTCAAAAAGGTCATTTGTAACAAGGCAACTCCACTGCTGTTGTAGGAGTCTAGAGGACGATCATAGCCGCCCTTGAAGTAAAGTTGAAGGTCATACGAATGACTGATTAAGGTTAGGTCAGAGGTCATTGTGGGTACACTTGACTTGATACGTCGTACCGGTCAAAGTTCACACATTGGTTAGGAATTCACTATTAGCGAATACGCTAACTACCAATAGGTCAAAGGTCATTCACGTGCCCAACAAGCCGATACCAAGTTCAGTTACTCGTACTAACCTTGAGCTCGTTCTGGTTCTCATCTGCATGCCAGGTCAAAGGTTAAAAGGTCAGCCAGCAATAAAACTAGCAGAGGCAAGAGTAACGCACGTTGAACACTGAGAAATGATGAAACGCGACTGAAAACACCAGCCTATAACGATAAAACAAGGTCAGAGGTCAACTACCCGGAGGCAATCCTTCAAACGAATTCTTGAACTATAAGTTAACTATGGCATCAATAAACTGTATTTCTGTTCAACACGTCGTTAAGACGTTCGGTATTGAATTTTTGTTGTTATATTGTCGAAAAAAATCCGAGTCCGACTGTTTAGTAGCAGCGTTGTGGAATGCTTGTTGTCTCTGACTGTGAAAGAATCACGGAAAAGGAGGATCTGTGTGAAGGAAAGAGGAAAACCGATTCCCTTTGTGCTATGGTGGAAGGTTTTTTAGTTGTATTAGGACCTCCTGCCGATACAATTCACGGTTTCTAGTTTTGCTTCTTTCCTCAGCATCAATTGTCTTGTGTTAAATTCTTATCTTTGTCTTATGGTCTCTTCTGAAAAAGAGTCGAAAGAGGAACAAAAGTCGGGAAAAAAGCCAACGAACGTCTTCATTTCCCCAACAAACAAAGTCGACGTTACGCTGACTAGTTTCCACTATATTTAGCACCCAAATTTAAAGAATTGGAGTTACTTCTGATTGTGTATTTGCAACGTCCGCCATCTTGAAGGTTTGACGATGAGTTAATATTACGAACTTCTCAGCGTTAGAATGACGATATTTCTGAACAAAACTGTAAACCTATGGAACCTTATACAGAGCCACGTGACGTGACGTCATATTACATATGCCCAATGTAAGACGTCTTAAAAGCTACCCCGTTTGACGAGATGAAAAGTAGTTCTTTATCAGAAGTTCTAGCCACTTTATTAACCGTGTTTTGTGCTATTTTGAACTAGGAGAGAGATGATTTTCCATGGCTTCTATACACGTAGCATCCCAGTTTACGAGATGGAGTTCCTTCTTGTTATGTATTTGAAACGTCCGCCATCTTGAAGGTTTGGTGACGAATCAATCCCACAAACTTCCCAGCGTACAAGAAGATATTCCCGACAAAATTTTAAACCTATGGAACCTTTTACAGAGAGTCACGTGACGTGATCTCGTATTTCGTATGTTCTATGTATAAGACGTCTTAAAATTACCCCTGTTTTAATTCTATGTAAGATATAGTTTCAACTACTTTATTAACCGTGTTTCATGCTATTTTGAATCAGGAAAGAGAAGATAATGGAAGTGAGCGAAAGTATAACAGTGTTTTAGACACCCAAGTCTGTGTGAGAGATAAAAGCGAGAGAGCATAGCGTGGCTTTTTATGCGTGTTATACCCCGAGCAAGTATCGTATACACGAGGCCAATGGTTTGGAACAGTTACAAAACTTGCCAGGGGTGTTTATGTCCCCGTATTTTATAACATATCCTACACCCCCTTGGTTTTCTCCTCTTATTCCCCTCTCGTTTTTTCAATGAAAACTCATCCCTACAGCTTTCTCACCCCTCTCTCTTTCCCCCAACCCCGTCCCCTGACGCAATAGAAAGTGAATCCCCGACCGATAGTTTATTGCGGAAGCAAAAAGGAGACTTCACAACAGCTAGGTTTATATTAGAGCTACTGATGCAAACGATGCGACTTTTGCAGTCTGCCTTAGTTTAAACGACCCAGATCATAAAGGGCAAGTCAAGCGGGAAGCATTCTTGTATAAGCTGACTTGTCAATAGAAGTGAATCTGTATAATACATAGTTATATATCATCATTATCATCAGCTGGTAATCCGTATTCAGCTGTGAGCATATCGTTACGTTGCACAGGTATCAACATTCTGAAGAATACCTTAATTTCTGATGTTGAATTCTTCTTGCGTGTTGCGGAGGGTTCGCGTTTTGAACGGTTGCTGAATGTTTCGTCTTGTTCCACTGAGTGTATACTGCTTCTTTTTGTTCCTGTGTGCTCGTCGAACGATTAAAACAGGAGGGAGGGAAAAAATAAGTTGGGGAATCGACATTGCACAAGTATACACATACACACACAGCAGCGAAACAAGTCGAAAAGGGAAAGAAAAAAGGGACGACTTGGAAAAATCTTAGCTTTCGGATATGATGGGTACTTTGCATGATGCTGATAACAATGCAACCGGCGGAGCCCAAACATGCACGGCTACCGATATGACCCAACCACATGAGTTATACCATTTGAAAACAAGTTCATTGGCTTGTTTTCTATCCCTATACGCTGACGTTAGGATTATAAGTATAGGTCGTGACTAGCTAGTTACCTACAAGTACAAGCCCTCTGAACTCTCTCTGCACTGGAGGTGTTTTCTGCTCTTGGCTTTTGCATCAGCCGTGAGAAAAGCCCATCAGTTATTTCTTCATTTACATCTCCGCAGTGGTGGTTAATCATGAATTGATGGGTTTTACACAACCGTGAAAAAAAACTGACTGGCAACCCTTTCTTTTATAAGAAGGAAAGCCCTCAGTGCGAGCATATATGAGCCACCTATCAATTATGGTCTAACTAGACGAAAACCTCACCAAGGTGATAAAAAATAGAAAACAACAACAATCCTTCCAGCAGCTAACATTCATTATGCACCCGCAGTAATTGCCCGGTTAAAGAAATTGGTATCTTATACATCATTCCCCTGTCGTTGCTAAAGAACGGGCATGTCGTATTATTAATATGAAATTACTTTCAGCGTTAAGTTTCTCATATGTAAAAAGAATCAAGCCTTCCACTTGGTCAAGCTTATTTGTATATACGTCCCCGACACAAGACACTTTGGCTGCTACTGTGCGCAGTTGTCACTTATTCAGTGAATGGGGCATCCAGCTGTCTCAAAAGTTGGTGCTGCTTTTTATGTAACACCACGCACAGGTCGCCATGACTAGACATGACTCTGCTGGAAAACTTGTCTCCTTTCAGTTTTATAAGTCAAAAGGAATAAAACCTTCTATTAATGAAATGATTTTTTCTCTCTGGCTTTTTCTCTGTGTCCGCAGTGAATGAAGGATTACCCCGCAGGTTGCGGACAGCTTACACCAACACCCAGCTCCTGGAATTGGAGAAAGAGTTTCATTTCAACAAGTACCTTTGTCGGCCGCGCCGTATTGAAATTGCTGCCTCGCTGGACCTAACCGAGCGCCAAGTCAAGGTCTGGTTTCAGAACCGCCGCATGAAACACAAACGTCAGTCTTTAGCCAAGAAGGACGAAGATGAATCTGTCTCCAGTACAAAGTTGGTCTCCTCTAAGGAGAAGCGAAAAAACCTTGAAGATGTCAACCCGGCCGCCAACGAATCGACCTCACCTGGGACCGTCGACTCCGTTTCCAGCCAGGAGGAATGCCAGCGGCGTCGGCCCAACCGGGTCGATTCTGCCTCGCAACACAGCGACGATACATCCCTGGGAATTGGCGAGACTTTCAGTTTCCGAAAGCAGGATCCGACGAGTCCGGCGTCGGTTAACAGCACGATACTCTCCGCCTCCGCGGTGAGTTTGTGTGAGCAGCCAGCAGGAAGTAAAAGCACGCCCAGCATCTTGGTCGATATCCACACGCCGCAGAGGAATCTCTGGAGCCAGGCGTCTGCCGATACCACTAACAACTTCCCCGTTTGTCAAAGTTACTCAACAGATGGCGCTGATACCAAGGTCTACTATGGGCAGTACTTTGTGGACACGTGCTCTGACGACAACTTCAGCAACTACAGTCTTAATCAATATCCAGTCAGTTCCACCAATGCCCAAGTGCATAATGGTTTTCAGCAGCACGGTTTCAACTGTTCAGGTCAATCGAATTCTTCCAACGGTAAAGCCAATCATAATCCCAGTGCGAATTTCTACCGGACATATCCCGACGGCTGTGATTCCTCGCGAACCTTGCAGAACCATCATGGTGGTCTGCAAAACAGTTGCGTGTCTCCCAGAGTAGGGCTGGTTCCTGGTAAGGATCGAAAAGCACAGTTGGAGTACTGCAGTTCTTACGACCAGTATGCCGTGCCACCAGCCAGCAACGGAAACAGTCCTTCGACCAGTCTAAGAAACCTCACAGTCTCGGGAACCTACAGTTACTCCGGGTACAGTCTGACCAGCAGCGGGGAAAGTTTCCCCGTTCACTCGTCGCAGTCATCGGGAGGAGGAGGCTACGAGACGGAGATTATGCGAATCAGCAACAAACAGTGCCAGTACTCGGGGAGGAACTCCTCGGGCCAGTCCGTGCCGGGACGGGACGCGTGCAACCC
>JAIQCU010001778.1:7060-17551 GCA_022114935.1 Leptestheria dahalacensis
TCTATCTATCTATCTATCTATCTATCTATCTATCTATCTATCTATCTATCTATCTATCTATCTATCTATCTATCTTTCTTTCTTTCTTTCTACCTATCTATCTATCTATCTATCTATCTATCTTCTAACTACCTGTTTACCTACCTATCTATCTGTCTATCTTTCTGTCTGTCTGTCTGTCTTTCTACTTAGCTATCTATCTTTCTGTTATCCATACCCCTACCTATCCTATATGCAAAACTTCACAGCTCAGCTTTTTCTCGCCTCTTTGAAGTCCTTTGGGAACTGAGTGTTCGATGTGTTTGTATAGAAAATATTCCAGTCAAAATGTTTGGGGGAAAATCATAATTAAGGTCATGAAGGAAACGTTTAAGGTATTTTAAAATGTAACTTATAAATCTATTAAGATTAAGTTATCTAAGTATTTAATGATGTACAGTGTTAACGTTAAAGTTTATTTCAGTTATTAAATTTTCATTAGTCCAGTTTTTTAAATTAGAAGTTCAGCTACGTGATGAACTGCTGAAGTATTAAAAGTTCTTCAGAAATGAAGATACTCAGTTTTCTTTGCACATGGAAATTATTAACGTTTAAAGTTATTCAAGTTGTTTAACTGCTATTCGTTTTACTAAAGTACTATGAAGCAGCTGTATGATAATAAACTAATGAACTGTGTTAAAGGAGAATCTTGATTAAACCCTAGGGGCTTAAAGGGCTCGGCACAGATGAGATGCGCTAACTGTTAACCGTACGCCGTGACCGTACTAATGATAGACCTACTAATTTATCTATCTACCTGTCATCTTTATCAACCCACCCATCTATCTATCCACCTGTCTATCTATCTGTCTATCTACCTGTCTATCCATCTCTATTCACCCACCCATCCATCCGTCTATTTTTGTCTGTTTACCGATCTTTCTATCCATCTTTATCCATCCAGCCATCCATCAATTTGTCTATCTATCTTTCTACCTAACGATCTATCTACCTATCTATCTACCTATCTGTATCCATCCATCCGACTGTCTGTCTGTCTATCTATCTGTCTATCTATCTACCTACCTATCTCTATCCACCCACCCATCCATCCATCCATCCTTCCATCTGTCTGTCTATCTGTCTACCTATCTATTTAACTAGCTGTCCATATTTCTGTCCGTCTATCTGTCTGTCTACCTACCTATCTATCTATATCCACCCATCCACCCACCCATCCATCCGTCCATCCATCTGTCTATCTATCTATCTATCTATCTATCTCTAACTATCCATAATTCTGTCCGTCTATCTGTCTGTCTATCTATCTAATCTCCCTGGGAAAAATATCACAATGACAATCATGGAAGAAAAGTATTCGTACAGGAGTTATATGAAGATCTTTACGAATAAGTTCAAATTCCGTGGGCTAGGATTGTTAAGTAACTCTGTTGTTAAACAACAAGGGCTTAAGGATTCAGTACAGGATGAGAAAACGCTAACTGTTAACCGCCGTGACCGAGCCTTAATGAAAAATAAACTTATGAATTCATTAGACGGAGCCTGGCATGGAGTGAGGAGACTGTGTAATGAAAGTGTCTTCATATATTTTGCAGTGGGAGCACATACGAGGGTCATTGGCAAAATGGGAAACGCCACGGCCTGGGAGTGGAGACTCGCGGCCGCTGGATCTATAGCGGAGAATGGACATTGGGTCTCAAAGGTCGCTATGGAGTCCGACAGTCAATTACGTCCGTGGCCAAGTACGAAGGAACGTGGGCCTCGGGTCTTCAGGACGGATATGGCACGGAAACGTACGCCGATGGAGGTATACGCATACAGATTCACCTGTCCAATCTATAGTTTAACTCTTCATCTAACCATTAGACAGTTAACTTAGACTATATTAGACAGACGTATAAGCTTTATGGTGTCCATTTAGTTCAACTTTCTGTCTATCAAGCTATTGACCTGTACTAACTGCTGTCCAGCTATCTACTTTTCTATCTGTCTTGCTATTTACTCATCTACTTGTCGTTCTAACTGTTTACTCGTCTTTCTACCTATCTGCTTATCTATTAAGCATCAGTCTATGTGTCTTTCTATTTGTCTATCTATACTACTTGCTTGTCTACTGTGTCCTTGTATGTCTATCTATCTACTTATTTACCTTCCTGTCTATCTATCTATCTCTCTGTGTATGTCCGTTTATCTGTCTGCATCTATCTTCGTACCTATTTATCTATCTATCTGTCAATCGATCTACCTATCTATCAATCGATCTATCTATCAATCGATCTACCTATCTATCTATCTAACTGTCGATCTATCTAACTATCGATCTATCGATCGATCTATCTATCGATCTATCTAACTATCGATCTATTTATCTATCGATCTATCTATCGATCTATCTATCGATCTATCGATCTATCCATCCATCTATCCATCCATCTGTCTATCTATCTACATCTAATATATTGTATCTATTGCTGTCAGTGTATATATCTGTCTACTTATCTGCTTATCTGCTCACCTGTCTATTTGTCTATCTACTATCGGCCATCCTACCTGTCTATCCCTCTGCCTGACTGTCTAACTTACCTATTTTGTCTCTCATGTGCGGCTTTTTATCCATCTATCTACCTACCTACCTATCTTTCTACATTTCTGTATGTTTAACTATCTTATCAGTTTATCTATTGTTCTGTACTTCTTTCTTTGTGAACGTATATTTAACCCATCTACAAGTACGTAATAGCTCCCACATACCTCATGGTTATCCATGTATCCTTCTACATTGCATCATCACATATTTGCTACACTTGAAGTAGCACACATCCGGGTTACCGCAATGCAGTGACGTATCCCTAACATGCCCAGTTTATTTCCATCCTTGTATAAATAGCTACTCTGCTAGAGCTACTCGAGTACAACTGGAAAGTTATTGTCAATAGATTAACGAGCTATTAACTTGAATCAACAAACCTGGTGAAGTTAGCGGTACGCGGGTTCTGTCTGACCTTCCTCAAAGGTAAATAATACAGCGGAATCTGTTTAGAACCGTACTGCATGTCATTGGTATGACCGGTACGTCATCAAGGATATACGTCATTGTTTACTGAATTCAAATCTTAGGTTGCCATGGATTTTTCTCCAGATCAAATGGCAGGTTGCCCGCCAGTTACGAATGATACGAATAATTAAAGGCGTCTCGATTGAACCGCCACCCTGAGAAAGTTGCCTTGCGTGCCGCACATTTCGATCAGTTCCATGGTGAACCAATCAGGTCACGTAGGACAAGAGAGTTAGCGACTGGTGCTGGGTTTTATTTCAATAATTAAAACGCAGCTCTTATCAGTAATCGATAAAGTTAGCGTGGAAGAGGTTAGATCCCGGAATTTCAAAGTCTGACACTCTGAACTTCAAGTACGTTGATTGGTGGGTTCGTTGCTCTTAAGAGGAAATGTGTACGTACCTTATCTATCTGTCCTAACTATCTTTTTTATCTGCCTCTCTGTATAGATATCTATCTGTCTACGTACCTGTCCGTCTACCTGTCTATCTATCTATATATCTATCTTATCTCTATCCATAACTATCTGTCTACGTATCTACCTGTCTATATATCTATCCATCTTCGTTTCTCTCTGTTTATGTATCCATTTATCTATCTGTTTACCTACCTGTCTGTACTGTCCATCTTTCTGTCTACCCATCTTTCTATACCTATTTGCCTATCTATCTATCTATCTATCTATCTATCTATCTGCCTGCTTGTCTGTCTATCTGTCTGTCCATCTCTCCATCTGTCTGTGCATCTATCTATCGCTCTGTCTGTCTATCTATCTACCATCTGTCTGTCAATCTGTCTGTCTGTCTATCTACCTAGCCATCTATCCATCTAACTATCGATCTATCTACTTATCTATTCTATATACCTAATTATCTATCTATCTATGAAGCACTCTGTTATTATTTATGGGATATATTGATTACACATCATAAATAATAATGAAACAAATAATGCGTTGGAATCGAATACACCTCGTTGTAAACCCAATTATCTTGGATGAGACTTGCAATTTAGTAGGAAGAACCGCTGTTACCACAAAACAGATGAATTTCAGCTTTTTCAAACCCGTTTTTTAAAAGACAACATGCGAGATCTTAGAACGGGATACAGATCTATGAATTTGTACTGAAGTTGGATACTATTGTTCCTTCCATGTCCTTTAAAGGAATATCGTGTTTGTTGTTTTTAGTATATAAAAAAATCATCTGATGCATAGCTGATTCTGTCACAGTTCTTCTCATAGAATATGTATAACTTTGATCAGTCAGTGGATACTTGTTTACGGATCGTGTTACAAGGTAGACATTAAAAGGAATTTTCCTCGTTTGATCCATTTGCATTCGTTTGTAACCGATTTGCATAACGCGCAGCAGACTTTGCATAACAGCGGCTTGGTGTTACGTAACGCTGCATAATTGAACTGTCCAGGTCCTTGTAGTTTGAGCGTTCTGTTTGTATGTATTGCTATAGCTGTATGTTTCTTCTGTCACTTCTAGACCCTCATTAACGATAGCAGTAGTAGTAAATGCCATTGCAAGGTCTTAATTACTGACTCGCATTCGGTGTAATATTGATAAACAAACGTACAGTAAAGCTAGGAAATAGACAGGTAGACGGGATAGAAAAACAACCATATAGATATTGGTAGTTAGATTGACAGAAAGCTAGAGAGCCAGATAATTAAGAGGATAGGTGGACGGACGGATCGATCGGTCGATAGATAAATAGATAGATAGATAAATTGATAGATACATAAATACATAGATAGAGATAGATAGACAGATAAGTAGACAGATAGATAGACAGACAGAATAAGATAGATAGATAGATGGATAGATAGATAGATAGACAGATAAATAGACAGATAGGTAGCCAGACAGATAAATATACAGGTAGGTAGCCAGATAGATAGTAGTTCGTTAGTTAGTTAGATAGTTAGTTAGTTGGATAGGAACTTAGTTGGTTAGTTAGATTTTTAGTTAGCTAGGTAGTTAGTTAACAAGCTATTAGCTAGCTAGTTAGTTAGCTAGGGAGTTAGTTAGCTTAGTTAGCTAGTTAATTTGTTTTATAGATAGGTAGCTAGATAGGTAGCTAAATAGGTAGCTAGATAGGTAGCTAAATAGGTAGCTAGGTAGGTAGTTAGTTAGTTAGTATATAATACATAGTTAGATATAGAGTAGCTAGATAGGCAGATAGCTGGGTTGAAAGATCTGTCTACTTGGATCCGCAAACACACAAACATTTAGATCCTATTTCTGTAACCAATGCCCTAGACAATAAACCTATTGTTGCTCGCGTAACCAAGTACTTATGGATAATGATCTAGCTTCCTCATAATCACCGCTGGGTGACACGTGATCATGCACAACCAATTAGAATAATGATGCACTTAGAACTGCCGTTCATTGACACCTTCACACCTGTAGGAAGAAACCCTCTTCCAGCAATTTGGTTACGTCAAGTCGCTAACTCAATCAAGTTATGCAAATATCGCGTGGCGTCTTCGTCGAAGAGCTCCCAGTCTATTTGACTTTGATCTCAAGTACAAAACTTGTTTAAAAGTTCCAAAACTTGTAATATTTCTATGTTATTCTATAAGTTGAATGCGTATAACGAGATTTGTTTAATATGTGTTTATGTTATGTTTAGCATTTATGTAATTATGTTCTAATTTATGTTACAGGAAAGTACCAAGGTCAATGGTTACGCGGTCTTCGTCACGGCTACGGCGTGCGGATTAGCGCCCCGTACGGAATAGCCTCCGGAGTCCGGTCATCAGAGCAAGCCAGTCTGACGTATTCGTCTCTGTATGGCGAATCGGCACCGGCGGATCGGGGTGGTTTCGTCCTGCAGATGCGCAGCGACGAGTCCCTGGAACCGCGGTCGACTTCCGCCAGGACCGTGCGACTGAAAAATGCCATCCGCATCGGTTTACGCATGAAGAGGCAAAGGAGCGCCGGCGATCTGGACCAAAAAGCCATAGTCACTTCGATGAAGTCGAGCTCGAGCACCACGTCGTGGATATCGTCCAACGACTCTTCTGCCACCGACGTGACGTGCAATTCGGTGAATACGGGATCGAATGGATCTTTTGTTCCCGATGTAAGGATATCATCACTCGTATAATTTCATTGGCTTTCAATTACCAAGTAACATGTTTTAGCCCTTGGAACATGTCAAATGTTTATTGTTTTACTGGTAATTAAAATCTTTGTTAATGAATAAACAATGCGTGCAGTGTAAATGATTATTGTTGTTTGGTTAATTTTTGAACAGGACGAGCAGCTGGATTCCAGTGTAACCGAGACATACATGGGTGAATGGAAGCATGACAAACGAACGGGATTCGGTATTAGCGAGCGTTCCGATGGTCTCAAGTACGAAGGCGAATGGTACAACAACAAGAAGTACGGTTATGGAGTGAGCACATTCAAGGTATACTTGATCTTCTGTCCAACTAGCCAGCTATCCGTCTGTCTGTCTATCTATCTATCCATCTACCTATCTGTATATCTACCTGTATCTGTCCGTCTATTTATCTATCTGTCTATCTGTCTACCTGTATTTATCCGTCCATCTATCTGTATCTACCTGTCTATCTATATATCTATCTGTCTGTATCTATCTACTTATCTATCTATCTATCTATCTATCTATCTATCTATCTATCTATCTATCTATCTATCTATCCATCTATCTATCCATCTATCTATCTATATCTATTCGTCCATCTACCTGTATCTGTCCGTCTATTTATCTATCTGTAAACTACCTATCTGTCTATCTATGTATGTATCTATCCTTCTTGCCTATCTACCTACCGACCTACCTACCTAACTAACCATTTGTTTATCTATCTATCTTTCTATCTATCTATCTATCTATCTATCTATCTGTCTGTCTATCTATCTATCTATCTGTCTGTCTGTCTATCTATCTTTCTGTCAACCATCTTATCTGTCTGCCTATTTGTTCTATCCATCTTACCTCTCTGCTTATCTACCTACCGACCCACCTAACTATGTATCTACCTATCTATCGATCTATCTATCTATCTATCTGTCTGTCTGTCTATTTTTTTATTTATCTATATCTATCTGTCTGTCTCTCTGTCTTTCTATCTTTCTGTCTGCCTATCTGTCTATCCATCTGTCTATCTATCTTACCTCTCTGCTTATCTACCTACTGACTACTACTACGATACTATCGTTCTAGTATCATAAACCTAGGTCAATCATTCCGATATGATAGCGACGTGGCATTACGATCTATAACTAGGCCGTTCATCACTTGTACCGTCATAGTGAGTTAATGTTTAGTACAGTGTGTTCACATGATAGTGACATGATATTATCATGTATGGTCCCGTCATGAACGAACTACCATTGACAAACTAACGACATGACATTCCTGTGTTATTTTATCATTCAATAGAAAGTTGTATAAGATCTTCTAGTTCTCTATTTTCTATTTTTTTATACTTAATCTTTGTAGTTGGAAATCTAGCCGGTAGATAATTCCTGCCGGTAAGTCAATAACACAGCGCCCCTTGACGCTTCCTTCTTTTCCTCCTGCTGGGCTAATCTGAAATTGCATTACAAGGACGGGACTAAAGAGGAAGGAAAGTACAAGAACAACGTGCTGATCACATCGCCGAAGAAGAAACATCTGTTTCTCATCCGGTCGGTCAAGTTCCGCGAGCGGATCGACAGCGCCGTCAACGCCGCTCACCGCGCATCCAAAATGGCATTGCAAAAAGCCGACATTGCAATTTCACGCACCTCCACCGGCCGGGCCAAAGCTGAACAAGCTGAAATCGCGGCTCAGCACGCTCGATTGGATGCTGACTACGCCAGATCAGTGGCTCGCCAGTTGGCTCCCGATTTGAATTCCGGTAAGAGGACAAACTGAACAAACAACTCATTTGAATATCCTTTCAGAAGAAGGACGATAAAAAAACATTGACAGATTTCGTGGTCTTTTTTACCGTTGATTTATTTATTAGAATCTTTATATTAATTATATAATATTATTACTTGAGTAGTATTTAGAATTGATTGAAACAGAGTGTAATTGTGTATCTGTCTGGTTATGGTTGAAATCGCTATATAGTAAATGGTAATCGACCGTTGGTTCACCATTGATTTACTGTTAGTTTACCATCGATTAACCGTTATAAAGAACAGACTCATGTACTTCTGTTATGATAGTTGAAATCACTATTTAGTCAAAGTTAATTAAGGTTAAACTGAATAATTGTTAATCTTGGCCATCAATATACCATCAATTTACCATCAACTTACCATTGACGCAAGTTTAAGTGTTAAACCGTTGTTATAACAGCTGAAATTCGCAATATCTAGTAAAAGTTGATTTAGCGTTAAACTGATTTGGTTATTCGCAGATAAATTGTTGTGTGCAGCGAGGACGGCGGACGATTCGTTCGCTGAACTGGACGCGGACACGCCCTCTATTGCCACGCCCAGTAATTTTGCCAACAGAATCTTTCCCAGCGGCAGAATCATAGGTAAAGCTCGTTTTCCGTCTCACTGCACTCTTGTTACTGAATTCAAATCAATAATTGATCAATTTAAGTTAATGATAGTAAAACTAAATAAATAAATAATAATAAATACATAGTCGGTTAATAATACTTCCATTCATTTGTAAATATGATTCAGTTTAATGAACATGGATCTAGAGATGT
Source organism: Leptestheria dahalacensis (assembly GCA_022114935.1). Classification (NCBI taxonomy): domain Eukaryota; kingdom Metazoa; phylum Arthropoda; class Branchiopoda; order Diplostraca; family Leptestheriidae; genus Leptestheria; species Leptestheria dahalacensis. Next base: position 15,823 of record JAIQCU010001778.1, read on the forward strand.
TATACAATAATTAACTATTAGGTAAAGATGCGAAATTACTTTATCTTACGTAATTTAATTAATAAAATTTGCAATAATTATTCTGTTTGATATTTTGGCAGAAATGGATTGGCAGCAAGAACGGACGAACCCCAGTTTCGACAGCGGCTATTACCCGAGTATCTATTACTTTTTATCATAACATTATTACTCATATCCATCATCTCAATTGAATTAAACTTGCTTAATTCAGTTATTCTGAAAATGGAAAAAATACCAGTTTCGAAAAAAAGTAACACTGAATCTCGTCTTGACATCCAAAGGTACGGAAGATGCGGATTTCAGTTACGGTCCGCTAATGCGTCCGAGGAACGACGACCAAGTCTCGGTCAGCTCGAGCAGCTGCGGACCGACGTACGAGAACTTTGCTCAACCGAGTTGCACGATGACGGAGCCGAGACGCCAAATAAGTCGAGACGACTTCCTGCATAACCCCGTGCCGCGGCGGAAGTGCAGCAGCGTTTCTCAGCACAAGTCGCCAAATACTTCTTCGGTGATTTCAATTCTTTAAAAAAAATAGTTCGTCTTTTTAAATCTAGAAACTATAGTAACAGTAAGTAAACTAGTAACATTAGCATGGAACTATTAAGTAACATATAAATAGGAATCGTGATTTTGATAATTGATGAATTTACCAATTACGCAGTACGTTTACTTACTTGAGTATAACTTTGATTAGAATCAAATTAACGTGTCTGTTGTTAAACATAGGCCCAGCGGAAGATGTCGTCGACCGTCGATCACGTACTCGCGCAAAAAGTCGATCCTGAAAAAATGGCGCAGGACTGTTGTCAAGTGCGTCTGCGGCCTGTAACCAGAGAACAGCCCGAGGAGTGCAGCAAAAACAATCAGTCGGTCCGGGCAGCTAATGATACCAAATTTGAAAAGGCAAGAGTCATTTAACGATGGAAGATGTCAAGATAGAAACATTAAGTAACAATAAAAACCCTTAGATAAATGCTTGGATTTAAAAGGGTTAATGACAGGAAAAGTACAAGTAAGAAGTATGCGTCTTGAAGTAGAATGATTAGATTGCAAGGGTGGATTAAACATCACTAGCGACACAGATAGATAGGTAGGTTTGTAGGTAGATAGGAAGATGGACAGATGGATGGATAGATAGACAGATCGATGGTAGTTGGATAGGTGATAGATAGGCAAATCGACAGACAGACAGACAGACAGACAGTTAGATAAATAAATAGATAGGTAAGACAGTAGTAGTTTGTTAATACAACCCACGTAAAAGTAGTAAGCTTTTAGTTTTAAAGTAAACTAAAGGTAGTAGTTAGTAGTCAGAAGATAAGTAGATGTATTGACAGACACAGATAGATAGATCGAGCAGATCGATGGGTAGTTGGATAGGGGATAGATAGATAAATCGACAGACAGACAGAGAGACAGTTAGATAAATAGATAGATACATAGATAGATAGATATAGAGAAAGAGATAGAGAGATAGAAAGATAGACAGACAAGTAAGCAGACAGATAGATAGATAGATAGATAGACAGAAAGACAGATAGACGATAGACAGATAGATAGAGAGAAAGAGATAGAGAGATAGATAGACAAGTAGAAAGATAGACAGACAAGTAAGCAGACAGATAGATGATAGATAGATAGACAGACAGACAAATAGACGATAGACAGATAGATAGATAGGTAGGTAGGCAGTTTGGTAGGCAGG
>JAIQCU010001779.1:0-16745 GCA_022114935.1 Leptestheria dahalacensis
CATTTTACATTCGTGAACCTTCTTATTTTCAACTTTGCAGGTCCTCCCCCAGTGTTTGACGTTCCCTTTTAAACACACAAGTTCCAACTGGTTATTCGATCGTCTCCTGTCCAGTTTCATCATGGAACTGTGTCAGAGCTTAATTCTTAATGAAGAAGCATATGCACAAATTCCCGAGCAGCAGAAACCGCTCTTCGTCTACGAGTGGCTCCGTTTCTTGAGCAACGTCCTTCCCGCGGCGCAGAAGGTATAATATTATCTGTGATAGTTTCCTAGCTTGTTGTATCTATGATTATGATTTTTTGTAGGCTGATATAAAGGAATGTCAGAAAAAGCTTGTCGACCAACTTCTAGCCCAGATTTCCTCCAATCCCGGACCTTCAACGAGACAGCTGATTGGTCAGTGTCTCGCCACCTTGTTCAGCGTTGGGGATGCGTTTCTGCTGTTCGAGTCCGTCAACAAGTGCAATGACATTCTAAAAAATAAGGACGATTCCCCGAGCTTCCTGCCGACGAGACTGTAAGCAACTGGTTTTGACGATGCCGGGCTTTTATTTAAACTTTGTTTTCCTTGTTTTACAGTGCGGCTTTAACGTGCCTGGGTCATCTTTATGAGAAGCTTGGTAGAATGGCGGGCCGTTCGTATGAGGAGACAGTGCAGGTCGTTTTGCGGGGACTGCGGAACGCAGAATCGCAGATGAGGATGGAGAGTATGACGACGCTTGCCAAGGTTATTTATCCATTTAATCCAGTTGTGAATCAACACGAGTCCCGTATAACTGATTGTCATACAGCTATGCCACGGAATGGGAAACGCCGCTGCAAACCAGCATCGAGACATCTACAAAGCCTGCAAACTGTGCTTGGCCGATCGAAACATGAGCGTGCGAGCAGCGGCAGCAACGGTTTTATTCTTTACTTTAATTTATTATTAAGTAAATTTTGCAAATTTCCTAATAGAGTGTTCTATAAAAATATGAAATTTTTTATGTGTCCAGTGCTTGCGGAACGTTCTGCAGCACTCGTCAGTCCCGCAGCTGAACGACATTGAATCTGTGACGGCACTGTGCTTCCGAGCTTTGGAGGGTTCCAACTATGAAGTACGCTGTTCAGTATCCAATCTACTGGGTTGCACAGCAGCTGCTGCTCTAACCGCGCCTAAAACGCCCCAGGCGAAAGCTGCAGCCTCTTCCGCTGCTTCACAGGTATCTCTGGAGGATGTGTTGGCAGTTCTGTCATCAGGATTTCTTCGTGGTAGCGGAGGTTTCCTTAAAGGAACGGGCGAAATGATTAAAGGACCCGCAGCTATTAGTCGCGAAGTCCGTGTGGGCGTTACTATGGTAACTTTGGAAATAAATTAACCATTGATTTATTTCGTAATGATGTTTCAGAAACTTATTACGTAATTTATTATATTATTTAATATAATAACTATTTAAATTGCAGAGCTATGTGGTCATGATTCAGCAGCTTGGAGCAGCTTGGCTTGAACGCCATTTAGGGAGAATTTTGCAGCATTTGCTGGACCTGGCGGCGCAACCCCGTGCTGCCCCAACGCACGTTGACGCCGTCTATTCAAGGCAGTGCGTGTCATTCGTCTTGCGCTCCCTGCTCGGCAAGCTGCTCGGGGAGAAACAGCAGACGACAGCCTGCAAGGAGCTGGCTCTAATAATTAACAAGCACATGAATAGCATTGGTAAATTTAGCTATTCACCTTTATCAACTTTATATTCTAATTATTATTTCCGCAATATTCACATACTCTTTTTAATTTAATTTCAGTTGAAATATTACACTATGTGATAAAGTCGATAAATAAGTAATACATTTAACATGCAGTAAATTTAATTTCATTGAAGCTGTACAAGTGTTTTAATGATTTTTATGTAGTAGTTATTTAGTTTTATTATTGTTTCTATAGTATTTGCACAGCTATCGGTTAGTGCAATTAAATTTTGACTATCTCACGCTTGAATGGAGTCGACTAACGTGGTACGTTTTATCAGCATCAGGTGAATTCTGTAACAATGTCACAAGTTTATTTATAATTTTGTTACAGATAATCTTATAGCTATTACTAGTATTGATAAATTGAAACACTGAAATTATGTACGTATTACTTACTGTGTTATTATTATATTATTATCGATAACAATTTAATGGACACATTTAAGTAGCTGTGTAGTTATTAAATGTTGTTATTATCAGTTACTTAAGTTATTATGAAGTATATTTTACAACATAATTTTATAGCCTGTTTAGCTGCTTATTAAAATTACTATTATTGATGAACTAGTTCAATAAAATTAATTAATAACTACTTACTATGCTATTATTTTATTGTCGTCGATAGCATTTTAATAGACACATTTAAAGAGCTGTTCAGTTATTAGCTTTTAGTATATATTTTTTATTACTTAGCTGAATAATAATTATTTTTTTTAAATTGTCGTGAATGTTTGAAGCTGCCACTTGACAATTTCAGATCCGAACCCGGAAAATGCCAAGGAGTCCTCGACGCAAGAGACAATATTCAGCCAGCATCTGTTGGTCTGCGCGCTACAGGAACTAGGCTCGTTGATTCGCGGTCTTGGAAGCACGGCCACAGCTCTGCTAGCGGATCAGAGTGCCGGGGTTATTGACTGCGCCCTGGCCGTGCTGCTGCATCCGTCGCAAGCCGCGCGTCTAGCCGCCGCCTGGTGTCTGCAGTGCATGGCTGTGGCTGTTCCGTGTCATCTGACTCCGCTGATTGACAAGTGCGTGGACGCCCTGGAGAATCTGCGCAGCACCCCAGAAGCTGTCTCGGGCTATTCAGCAGCTTTAGCCGCGCTGCTGGGAGGAGTGTCGTCTACGCCATTGGGCATTCCGCATAATAGAGGAAAAGTATGATTTTTCGTTGGCGCCGTCTACTCTGCGTCTTCTGTACTGTACTGTGTCTTGATATGATTATTTTTATTTAAATTGCATTAATGGCAATTCCATCGAGTATTAACATGGTTAATTTGAAAAGCTAATAACTTAAATTTGTGTTGAATTTAATCTCCTATTAAGTGTGTTTCATTTGAGCAGGTAGTTTTCAACACGGCCGAGGAACTCCTCCGCAGCGCCAGCCAAAATAACCGGCTCGCTCTACAACGGACTCAGGCCGGCTGGCTTTTGATTGGTGCAGTGATGACCTTAGGTAAGAAAAAACTGAAAAATTACTTAATTACTGCTTTTTAAATTAGATACAAGTACATACTTGGGTAATTCCATGTGAAATCGACAAACCNTCCACGGCCACGCCCACAATAAATTTTTCTCGTGCCTCCAAAATGGCCCTAGGGCAATTGGGGGACATGGTTTACATGTACTCCGATTTTGAAACGGATCGGCCAAAGTGGGGTTGACTCGGTTTGTCGATTTCACATGGAATTACCCACTTATGACTGCTTGCAAGTAATTATAAATTACAAATAATTAAAAGAAGGGCTGTATTATACAAAATATAACGTTAATTTTACGTAATTTGAACTTGATAAGATGATCCCATTGTAATACGCGAAATTTTGAATAAGTTTGTAAACGCTCTTATGACATTCAATGTTTCAGGAGTCCCAGTTGTGAGTGGCCTAGTCCCGCGCATGCTCCTGTTGTGGAGGAACACGTTCCCCCGGTCCGCGAAAGAATTGGAGTCGGAGAAAGCACGCGGTGATGCGTTTACCTGGCAGGTACTGAAAAGCTAAATTTACGTTAACTAATGCGTTAAACTCAGCAATACCGGATATCAAACCTAGACTGTAACATATTGTTAAATTCTAGATGCAATTTTAATTGAAGTATCAACTGCTCGAATCCTTATAAAACCAAGGTTTTAATTCTGATTGACCGTTGTAACCAGTACCTGAACAATTGATAGATCTAGTAAATTGTATGGTATTTGTTATTATACAAATAACCATTATAATATATGATAATATAATATTATTAACTTAGGTGAAATTGACAGTAATACTGCTTGTATTATAATTTATAATACTAATATTAGTACTGTACATTTACCTGTCTTATGTATTATAATGTACCTAAATTATTATATGTTTTTAATTATAATTGTGTGTAAACATGTAGCATAAATTGTATTTACATTTACCTCAAAACTACCAACTATCAAATCTTGATTATTATTGAATCAATAAGTTCTGGAAGTTAGTTTTGGTTGTAGTATCAATTACTATTAACCCTAAACAAAAGGGTTTTCGGAAGTTCGGTTAACAGTCGCAAACGAGACCTGAAAAGTTGGTAGATCTGTTACATCAACTTCTATTATTATTTTTATAAGTTTATTATTGTATGATTTGTATTGTGTGCATTAAAATGTATATTACAATGCTATTAATATATTTGTTAGTGCAGTTGAATGTCTGAATTACTGTTAACACTGTGAATATTATTATGGTTAAGTTATTTTTCCCCTTTGTATTCTAAAAGGTGAGTCTAGAAGGACGCGCGGGTGCTCTCTCGGCCATTCACAGCTTTCTGAGACACTGCCCCCAGCTGGCGACCACTGAGGACGTGCTGCGCCGAGTCATGGGACCCCTAGACTCGGCCATTACCATGCTGACCAAGTAATAATGGAAATAAACCGTGAAATAGTCCTTAATGTAGTGATAATAACGTCAAGAGGCGAATTCAAATAAACTAATCCAAGTTAAAGTTAAAGATAAGTACTGGTTAATCATAGCTGGCGTAAAAGTTTTGTAATATAATCTTGTTGTAATTATCCAAGAAACTACTATTAACTTTAATAACGTTAATATTAATGTTAACGTAATACGAGATAATGAGTTTGTGATTTTTTTAAAGCATCCAGATATTGTGTCGATAATCTTAGTACTTAATTAATTTAATTGTCCTGTTTCCAACTTCCGATATTCCGTGATCTTGAGTAACGCTATTCGCCTTTACCTTGTAGTATTGTACCCATCGTAAAAGCCTACGGACAGCCCTTGAAGGCCGCTTGCGCCATGGTACGCATGCGTTTATACGATTCGCTAAGTCTGGTCCCTCCGCAATATTACGAAGGTATGTTTTGATTGACATCGGTTAACGTGTAGCACATTCAGTATCGTTTTTATGTGTAATGATCGTTTGGAATGGCAGGAAGCTGCACCCAGTTGTTGCGTTTACTGGTAGCCGAGTTCACGTTAGCCGAAAATCCGGCCAATACGACGACCTCACTGCTACCGTCGTACTGTCATCCGGACGACGCTGCTGCTCTACTAAGCCTCGGGCTGCAGGATTCGGATTACGGGGAACTTCAGCAGCAGCTGCAACCCAACAGTGCAGCAGGTTCGGGAGCCCTGGAGCACGATTCGTGTCATCTTTATAGACAGCAGGCACAAGTACCAGAATTTATCTGTTTTTTTAAACTAATATTTACCGTGCCATAAATTAATAATGTATAGATGTATGTGTAATTAATTATATATTATTATTATATATTATTCATAATTTTTACAGGGACAAAGCAACAGTTCCATTCCCGGACCTCTTCCTCTAGGAGTGGCCATCATCGACTCGGCTATCAGCCTGTTTGGACACGTCTTTCCCTCGGTGGTTCACAAACACCGCATGCAGCTGCTGACGCACTTTGACGACAGTTTCAAGCAGGCCAAGAGCGGCCGGCTGGAAGCCGTTCAGACCAACGTTTTAGCAGCCGTTCTGGCTGCTCTTCGCGGGGCAGTCGACTCCAAAATCGGTCTCGGTTCCGGGGCTGAGGAATTCCGCAAGGGAGTAGCAGCTTTAGCTCAGTCCATACTGACCAGCAGCAATGCGTCCCTGCGCTGCGCTGCCGCTGAAGCTGTCGGACGCGTTGCACAGCTGGCCGCTGATTCGCGGTTCACCAACGAGACGTCGCAGAGCAGTTTTGAAAAGCTGAAGAGCAGTCGAGATGCCGCCAGCAGGACCGGTCACAGTCTGGCGCTCGGCTGTCTGCATCGCTATGGAGGAGGGCTCGGTATGGCCTCCTCGCAGCAGCTCAGCAGCAGCGTGTCAATCCTGATTGCCCTGGCCCAGGATACTTCTTCAGCCTTAGTTCAGGTAATACTATTCCTGATTAATAATTATCAATTTGTTTTAATTAATTAACGTGTATTAAGTTAGTTTGAATAATACGTTTTGAATGAATGAAATGTTTATGGTTTTTCTTTATATAATAAAATAAAACTCGGTTTAATAATTAACGTTGCGACACACGTTTTAAATATATTTGTAAAAACAGGATTTCACGTTTAAGCATGGATACATGCTTCGGTCATACGATTTGATTAGGTTGTCTATATTAATTAACTAAATACTCTGCATCGTTAAGTAAATCCACATACTTGTATTAACTTATTGAGAAAACACACCGGTGAACTGAAACGTCCTATCTAGACGTTAAATAAGAATACAACATTTTCAGCGAGATTATGCTTACTAACACTATTTTAGAAACTATTTTTTATATCTTAGTAAACTAATTATTTTGTGTTATTGAGGAATTTCATACACTCAATGTGGTAACTTGTTGAGTTATTTCATATAAAGGTTAGTAAAAAATATGTTAATTATAAATTAATAGATTTTATCATAAAAAATAAATAACGAAATTATTCAGTATTTTAAGGAAATCATGAAAACAATACTTAATGTGATAATTCATTACTGTAGTAGATGATTTAAATTGGCTATTGAAATTTTTAAAACAAATTGTCGCAGGTTTGGGCCCTTCAAGCACTGACCACTATAGCCGAAGCCAGCGGTCCCATGTTTCGACCTTACGTCGACGCTTCTCTCAAAATGGCGGTCCAGCTTCTTCTGGCCACTCCCACCTGCAATGCCGATGTCCAGTGTGCTGCCGGGCGCTGCTGCGCGGCCCTGGTGACCGTTTTCGGCCCGGAGCTGCAGGGCAATACCGGCAGCATCACGGCAGCTAGATCCTCGCTTCTGTCGGCCTGCGCTCTCCTGGAGCGGCACCCGAGTTACGTGGTGCAGGCGCAGGCTATTTTGTGCTTGCAGCAACTTCACATGTTTGCGCCGCGGCACGTAAATCTCAGCAGCCTGGTCCCCATTCTTTGTGTAATACATCCTTTCTTACATTTAAATTAATATTATCATTAGATAATATATTATAAGAATATGAACTTAGGTAATACAAAAAAGTAATAATCATAAAAGTATATCATAAATAATTAAATTTATTATGATTTTTTAGCTAATGTATTATTAGCATTACTTGATGCATTTTATGATTTTGATTTCATTTTTAAACGAATTGTAGAGAGCATTGAGCAGCTCGTACCTGGGTCTGCGCCGCGCTGCCGTCTCATGTCTTCGTCAGTTAGCTCAGAGGGAAGCCCGTGAAGTGTTCTCTCACGCAGCAGCTTGTGCAGCCGACCCTGAAGCCCCCAAACTGTTACAAAACAATGATCTGGGTCTTCCGGCCGCTCTATTCGCCCTTCTCGATTCCGAGACGGATCCCGTGCTGCTGAAAAACCTGAGGGACACTGTGGTCGAACTGCTGACTTCGCTAGCGGAGGCGCAACTTAGTTCCTGGCTGCTTCTCTGCAAAGAGGCTTTAACGGTCACTGCTGACGCCAGTTTGGATACGCAGCAGCCCAAGCCGCCAGCTGCTGAGGGGAAAACGGAAGACGGCACCGAAGCTGCTGACGACGATGAGGAAGAGTTTCGCGCTGTGGGTGAAGAAGCTGCCGGACCGATGAAGAGACCTGGTGGAGCGCCTCCTCCGCGCTGGCCTACCCGCGTTTTCGCGGCGCAGTGCGTCTGTAAGCTGCTCGTGCTGGTCAAAGAAACTGGGGTAGCTGCTCACTTTGATTTGAGCCTGGCCCGGGAGCTGCGCAGCAGTTCCAGTGGCAAGAAGAACGAGCATTTGATCCTGTTCTTGCCCGACCTTGTCCGCCTGGCTTTCATTGCAGCCACCTCAGACTGCGATCCGCTGCGGATGGAAGGACTTCACCTGCTCCAGCTGCTGATAGACAGCTTTGCGAAACAGCAGGAGCCAGAGTTTCCTGGACATTCTATCTTGGAACAGTACCAAGCACAGGTTTGTATCTATAACCTTTCGTCGAATCAAGTATATTTACTTTATGTATAGGCATATATAGTTATAGTAGTCAGTAACATGCATCTTCGTTATGTTAATTTGTAATTTTACTGTATTTACATTTTTATAAGCGCATTTGTAAAAAGTATTGCTAATTTATTAATTTTATTACAGAGTATTCAAAATAACTCTTGATCGCGAATATTGATATTTTGACAAATTCGATGTTATTAATCGATTTAAGTTCTCGACTCAGGTTGATTTCATAACTAGGTTTTACTGATAACGTTATTATGAATTTCATCTATCTTCAATCTCAAATTAAATTATTCATTTTACTTGTCAATATGTATATATACTTTTAGTTGAATCAAAATGCGTCTGAATTGTATTAGGTTATCATTTTCTCTTATTTCGATTATATATTAGGCGTATAAGTAAAGAGATGTTAAAAATGTATTAGTTTTATCACGAACTGTTTAAAGTATACTTAAATAACAGTAATTAATGTCGTGGTAAATTAGTATTTATTTAAATCTCTAGGCTTTGGTTTAATTTCTTTACTCGGTTTACTAATAACTTTTTGATGAAAGTCATCTCTCTTGAATTTCAAGTCGAATTAAGTATTAGACGTTATACTTATAATTAGGCCATAAACACCTCATAACTGAAATGTATTTTGATTTTATTAAGCGTATTATTAAATAGTATGGCTGATTTTATTAGTCTTTATCATAAGATTATTTAAGATAATGTTTTTATTACAATACCTTGTCGAATTCAGTGGTATTACTGCACTGAAATTTCTCGACATCAGGTTAATGTCGTTTATTAAGAACATGTTAATCGAATCAACCTAATATTAGTATTATAATTGTTAGTTTATGGTGTCTTTTAATTTGATTATTTGATTATTAGTAAGCATTTCCATTATATTATAATTCATCATCTATGTTAGTATAATTTACCGTTTTACAGGTCAGCGCTGCCCTGCGACCGGCCTTCAGCACCGATACCGCGCCCAACGTGACGTCAGTCGCGTGCCAAGTGTGCAGCACCTGGATGTGCTGCGGAGTAGCTAAGGACATCGCAGATCTGCGCCGTGTGCAGCAGCTGCTCCTCTCTGCTCTTAGCCGTGTCGCCACAGCACATCACGTAATGCTGCCGACTATTGTACACCATCCCATATATATCCTGACCATCTTGATTATCACAATTGACAAGTCATTGACTGTCATACTTTCAGTTATAACATATTATAGTAATTATAGTAAAATGGGATGTATTTAAGTTATTAATTATGTTTTTGATCATCCATTTCAAACATCGTATTAACTGTTTCTTTTGTATTCCTGCAGCCTGTTCCTACTTTGACGGGCAGCAGCATAGTACAGCAGAACCGTCTGTACAACGAGAGTACTTCAGCCTTGGAAAAGCTGTCGATACTGAAGGCCTGGGCGGAAGTCTATATCACCGCCATGCAGAGGAACGGCTCCAGTGATGGAATGGAGCAGTCTGTCGAGCTCCTCCCCTTGGTCAGAAGCGAACTACCGGCACTGTCGACTTACTGGCTGGCTGCTCTCAAGGACCACGCCCTTTTGACCTTACCCGGTGGTAATATCCAAGTTTTATAGTTTTATTTTATAAGGACCTTGTTTGAAAATTCATCTTTGATTCCTAATTAATCGAATCTATTTTTTTAAATCTTCATTGTCTTTTAATACCATCCATTATATCAAAATTGCTGTCAGTAAAGTATTAACATACGTATTAACATAATGTATGGATTAAAAGCATTTCACTCGTAAGGGTTTTGCCTAACTGAACAGGTTTTTTCTGATAAATATTTCGAGTTTTTGTTTTAACAATTTAATTTTTCAGAAATCTGTGGTGACAATGTAATTTTGTAATCTACAATAATAATTTATTCATTTCTATTTGTATATTTTCTTATAATATTGAAAACTCAGTCAAAATCCTTCACCGAGGAATAGTCTGTCTCCATTGCTTTCTTTTCTGTACCGTAGTACAGCACTTGTGTAGCCATCATTTAATTCAGATTGTGTGTTGGTACTTTTAAACTCTCTCGAAGTAGTTTTAGATTCATTTAAAAATAATGTTCAGTGAATAAATTGTCTCTGTTATTAGCTATGTGTGTTTGTGAGTAGCAATCGAGTGAAGATAAATCTAAAATTATCCATTAGCTTGAAAATGTGCAATTGAAAAGAGAGCGAAATATCGAGTCGACCCGTATTCGTCACGTGGCTACGCAGTTGAGTCGAGCGCCATTGAGAAGAGCGTCAAAAGTTGGGTCGACTCATGTACGACACGTAACGCAGTTGACTCGCCCGCAGTAGAAAAGGGCGAAATCGCGGGGCGAGTCATGTGCGACGCAAGGGTACGTATTTAACTCGACCGCAGTGGAAAAGAGGGCGAAATGGCGGGAGTGTTTAATGCCCAGAATGGACTGAAATTCCTACAACCTCAATTATGGAAATTTTTTATTCTATTTTTGGAAAATTAGATTTCAGTGCCCAGTTACCGCCCGAAGGCGGGGCTTTTTACCTGCACGACACACTGGAAGCTTCCCGGCCCTATTACAAGAAGTGCTGGCCTCCTCTGCTTCAGGCTGCCGCGTTATGGCTGGGCTACTCACACCATGGAGGCGAGAACAAGGACGAGCCTGACAACGCCTTTTCCAACGACTTCTTTCTCGTCTTTGGTAAATTGAAAGTCATTCCCCGTTTCAAATTGTTGTTCTCTCGAACATTGTTTAATGTATATAGATTAGCAACGTTCTGAAACTACTATTTACTAGTATATAACCTTAATTAATAAATATCCTGAAAATAGTCTAGTGTATAATACGTCTAAACCGTAGTGAACTTCCATTATAAACAAATAACAAAAAAATTATAATAATTCGCATATTAGCAACGACCTTTTAATAAACTGTAGTTATTGTTTTGAAGTATTAAATGAAAAATAATTAATAATACATAAATATTTTATAACAGCTTTTTAGGTTATTAATAACCTTATAGTGTTGAAAAATATCAGATGAAACTGTCCGTGTCTTTTGAAAAACAAGAATTTAACAATGATTCGCATATTAGCGACATTCCCGGACTGTACTGTAGTTATTGTTATGAAATATTAAATAACGATAATTAGCTACACATAAATATATTGTAAACAGTTTTCTAATCATAGGACTATAAATTATTTCATAATATTTAGAGAAATTCAAATAATTGTCAACATAATGTAGTGCATCCAGTGCACCGTGTTACTTTTTAAACCATTTAATCTGTAAATTGTGTACTTTAATTATAAAGACACAGTTACATAAATGTAATTTTATAGGTATCGCATTAGAATCCTTGTGCGATCCCAAATCCACCGAGCCGGACAGTTCCATCTCCGCCTGCTTAGCTGCGCTGGAAGCACTATTGCACTCGCCCAAGTCGCGGGCGTTGTTTGCAGCCCAGCCGGCACTGGCTGTCGAGCTGTGCAACGTGCTGCACAGAGTCCTGCTGACCAAGGATTCCATAGCAATCCACGGCCTGTCGCTAAGCGTCCTGCGCGCGCTTTTGGCAGCCGCTCAAGAGCAGCTGGACTCGCTAAAAGCCAAGGAGGAGAGCACTGTCGACACCCTGGGTGAAGGAGCTGTTGAAGGGGAGCTGCTCCCCGGCAAATCGCTGGTCTTTGCGGCCATGGAAGTCTGTCTCTGCCTCTTGGTGAAATATCTACCCGGAATGGATCCGTCTCGGTAGATTCTCTCTTTATTTCCAGTTTTTTTAATTTAAAGTTTCGTCTTCGTTAATTTACTATTCGTTATTTGTTTAATCTTTGTGTGTGCAGGAATCCTGTGTCGATGCTACGGTCTCCAGTTCTCTCAGCAGCAGCAACGAACCTCGTAGCAGCAGGACTAGACACTATTTCGCAGCTTCCATCTCTCTGCAGTCCACAAGGAGCGCTGGCAATCCTTCCGGCACTATTTCAGATGGTCACGAGCTCTTTGAAAGAGCTGGGCAGCAGGTTGGATTCTCCGGCTATTGTTGCTGCTCTGTGCTGCTTGCGCACGTTAGCCTCGCATCCGCACTCGCAGCACACGGAAGGAAACTGGGACCGCCTGCTGCAAAGCTGCATGGCTCGGCTGCTCGACTGGGGTAAAGCCGGTCAAGGCGACGAGCAGCAGGAGAGGCTGGATCCAGCCGTGCTGCTGAGCGCGGTGACGGAGCTGCTGCTTCACTCGCAGCCCGGTCTGTACGCGTGTCCGGCGCTGCTCTATCCGTCGCTGAACGCGTTTCAACAGGCACTGCAGTCGTCCAGTGCTGCGCTCAAATTCGAATCTGTCAGGCTGTTTCAGAAGCTGCTGAATTCGGCACCCCGCCCTGTTGCAGTGCCGTTTATCCACGCAATGGCGCCCAAGATTTTCACGCATTTGTGCAGCCCAGCCGCCCGGCAGCCGGAATCTGAGCAGCAGCTGCTGATTATTACCGAATCGTTTAGCTGCATAGAAGCCTTGGCTAAACTGGCAGATGCAGAACATTGTAATTATGAGAAATTCATTCTAATTAAAACTCATGGAAACGGACTTGTTAACAGTAAAGTGCACATCACTTACGTGTCTGTGATTATTCGTCTATAAACAATCGCATTACTGCGACCGCGTAACTTTTAATTATAATTCAACCATTAGTCATTGTAAACTGTGTTAATTAGCGTAATGTACATAATAAAGATTAAAGTAAATTTCTTACTTGCGCGTATCTTGTGTTTGTTTTAGAATGGCTTAAAAATACTTACAGTAAAATGTTTTATGATTTGAATCGATGAATTCCGTATTTTCCACAGGTGTTCTAGTGCTGCAGTTACTGGTACCGTTACTGATCGGCTGCTTGCTGGACACGGCACAGTTGAAAGCTGCAGACTCTCTGACGCGGACGCTGCACTCGCACGCCTTGCAGACGTTGACTCGCATAGGAACGCAGCATCCTCAGGTGTTAATCTCCTTTATCCTTTAATTGTCTACTTCCAAATTAACAAATTATCTTGAGAATGCCGGGAAAATCACAATATACTACAGTTAGAAGATTGTGACAATATTAAAACTTTATTGACATTGATGGGAAATATTGTAATTCTTTATAATTTATCATGATATGATATATTATACCTGGCTTAACAGCCAGTCTGTTGCGCCTTCTGCATAATTGCTGTGTTAACCGGTTTTTTCTCGGTTAGTTAAACTTGATTCTGTTTTTTTTATTACAGGAGTTCAAATTGCTGCTGGGAAGGCTTCCGGACATGAGAACAAAATTAGAGTCAGCAGCACGGGCCAGTCAGTCTCAGAATGCGGGCAAGGCCAAGCTGCTGAGGGCTGGTGATACTGGGAAACAACCGACTGTCTCTTCTGCGCCCGCGATTAAGTTGAAAACAGACTTTAGCAACTTTGGCAAGATTTGAATTTCCCCGCCGAGGTGGGAGATGCGACATATCTGCGGACTCTGTGCCAAGTTATCTGCGTATCTGCTGTTTTAGAGACATGTAATTTAAAAGAAAAAGCGTCTTTTGCCTTTTTATTATTAAATTCATTAATTATCATCAACTGTGTAATCAATTCTCTTTCTTACTTTCTCGCAATATGGCAATAAATGATTAGCTGAGCACAACTAGGATCAATAACTTAAGGGGTGTATTTCAGACAGCGCATGCATCACACTGCAAGTCGTAACGACAAAATACGAGGTAATTCAGACGCTAACGTGACCGTTCAGTCATTTCTGTTGGCACCTTCATGCGGTACTGTCGGAATTAGTTGCTGTGTGAACATCGTGGCTGTAGAGGGTCATGTGTCTCGCGCGTGCAGGCGTTAGGCTTGGCCCAGGGCCTCCTCGATTCCTTTGATGATGTTCTGCACCTTGGCGTCGGTGTCCACATGGCCCTGTCCGTTCTACACATCACGAAAGTTAAGTCAATTCTTCATTCAAATGAATTTCTGCAGCGATATACCATTTTTGAGTGAAGGACTTTTCCCGTGCTGACGATGGTAACTTCAAAGTAGCCTGTCACTCCTGGGGTCGCCTCCGAAGTCTGTTAGAAAATCAATGCTTCGTGAATCATTGCCGATGTAAGCGATCAGGAAATTTGTTTACCATCTCAATCTGATCGCCAAAAACGCTCTCCAGTTCCGCTTTTAACCTGCGGAACTTGGCGCTGTACCCTCAGGCCCCGCTGGAATAGATAATTATAGGATTATGACTTCCTTGCTCTGCACGAAAACTTCACAAAACAACAATTGAAATGTTAATCGAAAGGCAGGTGCATAAAAAATCATGATAACTGAACTTAATGTAAATTAAATGTATTTCAAACATTATCTCAGAAAGGCCATTCCACTGGACCTTCACAAGTTCCATATTACTGAGATAAAATTACAACATTTTCCCGTTTATTAAATAACACTATAGATTGTAAGGTTATCAAGTTTAGTTAAGACTACAATGATATAATTGTATATTATCGGTTGGAATTACCAGTAAACAACGTGAATTCTCAATTTAGCGGCCATTGTTTCAAAATTGGTGGTTGACAAACGTTAAAACAACTTTGACAGCCTGAACGGTTGCTTCTAATCTGCGGACACGGACGCCAGCGTGGGTGTGCGGATTAATTTGAATCTTGGGTATACCGTCAAAGGTTATCCGTATTCCCTAAAAAGAAAACTAATACGGATGGGATGTAAAAACTGAAGTACTTGCAGCGTTCAGAAGACAGATTATAACCGAATCAGCTGGATACGAAGTTGCGATAGTAATTACTATCGCAAATTCGTATAATGTGCGTTTACATTCAAATACGTGTTTGAATTACGAAAACTGGAATCCATCCTTGTTCTCGAAAATATAAGACTAAGAAGTTCTGCACGGCAGAGGTGCCTACGGGAAGGGTTTCACGAGGCAGTTGCCCCGTAAGAGGCGAAGGTGGGTATACCAAAGCGAAAAAAATACGCTGAGGGAAAGCTCTCGCACTCATAAAGAGTAGAATTTTGCATAAAATTGATGGCAGAGGTTAAGGTAACGGACGGGGGGGGTGTCACCAGAAATGGGTACTTGCAACCGTGATGGGAACGAAACGGTCCAAGTTCCCACCAAAGTGAAATATGCGATCAATTCACATTTGTTAATTACTTCAGTTGGTGGTGGGTACATGGTGGTATAAGGTGCCCACTTCGGCCACGAAGGCACTGGGGGTACGGAGCTTGTTGTAGCCCCAAAATGCGGAAGGTCGTTGGTGTTGGCATCTCAAGGATCATCTTGTATTAGCCGGTTACTCTTTAAAAAAAAGGGTTCTCGCGTCTGCGGAGTTCTAAGTCTTGTACAATATTTTGCATGCTGAACTGGACAATAATAGTTGATGGCACATATTTGTGCTCTGGTGTAAACTGAAAGAGTATACAGGGGGCAAGTATACCGAACGCACGCTATTTTCAACTGGCGGTGGACAAAAAAGTGTACTCTCTTCAAACTCGTCTAGCGCCTAAACCCCTCAAGATAGAAACACCGTTTTAAAATTAAGTAGTAGTCGAAAGGTAGCGCTTCCTGAAAATATAAAGTTTGTCACGTTTTGAAGATTTCGTCCCTCGAAAAAGCGCTTTGAAATAAAGAAAAATTTTAAAAAATCTGGTAGTTTTTCTTTATCACCTTAGCTGTTTATGAACCGTTTTCGAAATTTCATTTTATACTTGATTACTTATAAGTCACACAATTATAATTCCACAATACTTAAATTACTCATAGTAAGAGAATTTGCATTTTTTTGGTTAAAATATCTTCATAAATACGGGAGCTAGAGACCAAAAGCTGTTTCGCCCTCGCATGAATTGACGGTTTTTGGCGCTTTTTTTTCACAAATTAGGCCGAAATAAGCAATAAAAAGTAGAAATTTGAATTCATCGTATCAATTCACGTCTTCCAACACAAAGAACGATTAATTTTGAGGTCACGCATGGCCCCAATGTCAACTCATTCTAGTTAATAATGTTAGGTCAACCTATGAACACAATGCGTTCCATGTCAACTCAAGCTAGTTTCCAATGTTGGTCAACCTATGAACGCAATGCGTTCCATGTCAAGTCAAACTAGTTTGTGATGTTGGTCAACCTATGAACGCAATCCGTTCCATGTCAAATCAAGCTAGTTTGTGATGTTGGTCAAGCTATGAACGCAACGCGTTCCATGTCAAATCAAGCTAGTTTATAATGTTTGTCAACCTATGAACGCAATGCTTTCCATGTCAAGTCAAACTAGTTTGTGATGTTGGTCAACCTATGAATGCAATGCGTTCCATGGTGACTCAACTGCGTACCCACGTGTCGTACATGAGTCGACTCTACATTTCGCCCTCTTTTCAATTGCAAATTTTCCAGCTAATAAATAATGTCATCTTCATTCGATTGCTACTCACAGACACACACAGCAAATAAAAAGGACAATTCATTCACTGAACATTATTTAAATGGGATCTAAAGTATGGCAGACAAAGCCAGAATACCTACAACTAACTACTGCGAGAGTTTAAAATCGCGAACACAAAAACTGAATTAAATTATAGTTACGTAAGTACTGTACTGTGGTGCAGAAAAGAAAGCAAT